>BLSH010198688.1:389426-412870 GCA_018402905.1 Glandirana rugosa
ATATGTGGCATAGTGACGGGTGCACGGTTCTATGAGGTTGGGTCAGGGTGTATAGTGAGGAGTGCAGGGTTCTATGAGGTGGGGTGGGGGCTGGGTGCATAGTGAAGAGTGCAGGTTTCTATGAGGTGGGGGCAGAGTGCATAGTGAGGGGTGCAGGGTTCTTTGAGGTGGGGGCAGGGTGTATAGTGAGGAGTACAGTGTTCTGTGAGGTGGGGACAGGGTGTATAGTGATGAGTACAGTGTTCTGTGAGGTGGGGGCAGGGTTATATGAGGTGGGGACATGGTGTATAGTGAGGGGTGCAGTGTTCTATGGGGTGGGGGCAGGGTGAGGGGTGCAGGATTCTATGGGGTGAGGGCAGGATGAGGGGTACAGGGTTCTATGGGGTCGGGGCAGGGTGTATAGTGAGGGAGCACTTTGCTGGGCTGAGCATGCAGCATGCATCCCAAAGTGACCAGTACCAGCTCCTTCTGCTCACATTGCAGAGCCTGCAAACTGCTGTTACCTGCACTTGCATTCCAATCTGGAGCTCTGCCGATATCCAGCAGGGGTCATCCATCCAAAGAGGTACAGTATTAGTGAGGAACGAGAGGGCAGCCTCTCTCCTGCGGGGCTTATGAGCTGCTGCATGCTGACATTGTCCAGGCTCAGTGGCGGTGCAAGGATATATACACAGACAAATCTGCATGTTTCTGCCTGGGCTCCCTACTTGTGTATTGGCTGTCCCCACCTGATGGTGGCCCTGCGGCTGCACCAGTCACCGAGAGCCAGGCAGCAGGTAGAACTCGGGGAGCCGTGCAGGAGCAGTGAAGGCTGTCCCTCCATCACTCATTTCCGAGTCCCAGCCAGGGCGCAGCTGCTAAAGGGAAGTCGTTTTTGCTATGAAAAAAGTACAAGAACACAGTTCCCATGCCTTCCCTCAGGACTTGAGCCCTGCTACTACCAAAGGTTTATCCCGAAGTTCACCCAGATAGCTGCCCCACTAAGCCAGCTGCTTGGCACCCAGAAGAAAGGCCGCTCTTCACCCTCCATCCAATCCCAATGACATCATACCCAACATTGGCCTATGGTACCAATTCAAAGTCCTTCCGGGTGTATACAAATGGGAATTTACAAGGCCTGGGAGCTGTGCTGACTTTAGTACAAGACAGCTGCGAATGGGTGATCTTCTACACCAGTCGCAGCTTCTTACCTACCGAAAAGTTCCCCCATAACTACAATTCTTTCAAACTAGAGCTGCTGGCTTTAGTGTGGGCCATCACCGATAAGTTTGCGGAGCACCTCACAGGGGCAAACATAGAGGTGTTTATGGACAACAACCTCTTGACTACATGGTCACGGCCAAGCTAGGGGCCTTAGAGCAAAGGTGGGCCACCCGCCTGCATGATTCAAGATCCACTACACACCTGGAAAACTTAACAGGCACGCCGGTGCTCTATCCCGCTACCTGGTGGAATGCCCAGGGGAGGATGTGGGCTCCTGCAGAAAATATATTGAAGTAACCCCTGTGCTGCCCATGGTGGCCACCTCATGCTTGTTAAAAGTTAAGGAGTCAGCTCCCCAGGTGGAATTCACCAAAATTTACAGCTGAGAGAAATGGGCACTGATTCAATAGAAGGATCCAAACCTTATACAGCACTTCCTCTCTCGGCGCTGTCCTCACACGAATGCCAAAGAGTGTCTAACACAGCTTTAGTGATTCTGAGGCAATGAGATTGACATGAGATGCATGACAATATGCTGTATCAGTCTCAAATGGGAATAAAATTCAGTGCAAGCCTCTCCTAGGGTTGGATAACCACAAAGCAAGCTGAACACAAAGGTATAATTCACAAAACCTCAAACATAATCAATTAAAATGCAGCGCTTTGCCCAACAGAAAGTGTAAACACAACAATATTAGTGTCCATTAAAAGTCCATAGTTTCATTTCTATGGGCTACTCACCAACCCGGACCCCAACTCTAAGACTCCCACAATGCTTAAATGGGAACACCGACTAAACTGCTCATTTACCGCTCAACAATGGTTTAATGCACTTAGACTACCCTCTCGCCTCTCTCGCTGTTGTACCCATTGGGAGGGCATCCAAAAAATATTCCATGAATGGTACCTCACGCCGCAAAAACTGACCAGGATCTACCCATCGACGCCTGATGTATGTTGGAGGTCTTGCAACCAACCTGCATCAGCCCTTCACATCTGGTGGTCTTGCCCAAAGTTAAAAACTCTTTGGAATACAATCGAGAAGCTCCTATCGTCAATACTACTCATGCCCAAATCGCTGTCTCCACAGATGCTCTTACTGGGCCTGGATATGGACTCCTGGCCGATACCCACACAGACAGTACTGTCTCACATTCTCTTCGCCACCAGATCACTTCTAGCCAAGAACTGGAAAACACCTACCCTTCCATCTCGCTCGGAAATCATCTCGACTGTCAACAACCAATGTGAAATGGAGCTCATGTACGCCAAAGCTCACCTTCAAATACCTAAATTTCTGAAGCGGTGGAAGCCCTGGCTTGCCCATTCCGTCTGTTCTCTGTCGCCGTGATCTCGGCTTATCTTGAACTTCAACTTACTTCCGGAGCAACTTCGATGATTTTCCTATATGAAGGACACCTGCTTGTACAATCCTCAACTGAAGGATCAATAAGCTCTTACTGATTATCCTGTCTTTCCTTTTATTCCTTATTGGTCTACCTTGATTTACCACTTTACTTTTAAACTTAAAGATATCTACAAAGTTGGGACCACTCGTGACCGAGGTGATGTTTGCATTGGTCGGTTGCACCGCCTCTCACGCTTGACACAGTATGTTCCGGTTGGGGTGTCTGTGCGAGGCGAGTGCAACCCAGAATGTACCATTCGCCAAACCTCTCTCGTATTGCTATACTATGTATTAACTGACAAGTAAGTTTATAAACGCATAGTAGCTGATATTCAATATTTGTTCAACCTTTGCTGTACTTTGATGCCATACTGCTTTACTCTCTGTATGTCTATGGAACTTTTCTTTTAAAAATGTAATAAAGATTATTAAACAAAAAAAAAAGTCCATAGTTTCACTCGTTTGCACGTAATAAAACAAGATAAACAGTCTCCAAGTGCTCCTAAGGACGGACATGCAGGTGTATGCCTGCTTTGTAAGTTGCCTGCTTTGTAAGTTTTTTACCTTTTTTATCTTTTGCTAATAAATGATTGGATTTTACGGAGAGCACTAGATGTTGTATTGTATCTTTCCATATGCACCTTGAACGGAACTTTGCCTTAGCCATCTGATGCCCATAAACCTCTACAGGATATTTATTGTCCCCATTGGAGAAGGTGTGTAATAGACCATCCGGTCTTTGCAAGGAGGCGAGCGGCAGTGTCTGTCTGTAGTGGAGGGTTCATACACCTGCATGTCCGTCCTTAAGCGGAGTTCCACCCTGTTAAAAGTCAGCAGCTACCAAAAGTGTAGCTGCTGGCTTTTAACAATTGGCCACTCACCTGTCCCTCGCTCTAGCGATGCAGCTGCCTGAGGGCTCGCTCGTCTCCCCCTCCCCTCGGTGGCGCCGGCATCACAGGTGTGGGCACCAGGCTTTGGCTTCAAAGTCGGGCGTTCACTGCACATGCGCGAGTCGCGCTGCGGCTTGTGAATGGCTCGACGCATCTTCTGGGACCTGTGACGCGTCCCAGAAGATCGCCAGGTGGGTGGGAGGGAAGGTGAACTTCCTTCCGGCTCCTCGGTGCCAGGGGAGGAAGTGGACCTGGGACCCTGTGAAAACAGGGTCCACGGTCCCCCCCCCAAAAAAATGACATGCCAATTATGGCATGTCAGGGGGTCACCGCCCCTTAAAGCGGAAGTTCCACTTTCGGGTGGAACTCCACTTTAGGAGCACTTGGAGACTGTTTATCTTGTTTTATTACGTGCAAACGTGTGGAACTATGGACTTTTAATGGACACTAATATTGTTGTGTTTACACTTTCTGTTGGGCAATATGCTGTATCACCAGGTGCACATTCCTACTGAGCAGCGGGGCATCCTACAAATTGTGGTCCGCAAGTCGCACATTCTCCATGTCTGCTGAGCACTACACATGTGATTCGACACTTTGGGGCTTAGTCTTTGGTCAGTAGATACTTCTGCCCATGACTGGTGGAATGGGTCCAGAAGGTCTGCCAGGAATGCAAGACTTATTCTGTACATTTCTTTTGGGCCCCCACCCGAAAGAACCACGCCAATGACCATTATCACCTTGGAGCCCCTGGGGCTGGTCACCATGGACTTTGTAACAATCTCCAGCTCACCCTCAGGATACCACTATGCCCTGGTTTTTGTTGACCACTTTACTTATTTTCCGGTGGTAGGCATCACCAAGGATCAAATGGCCCCAACCGTGGCTAAACTGTTTTGGGAGCATGTGGTCCAGCCCTACGTTTTCCCCAACTGATTCTCTTCGTTCAAAGCCGAACTTTGAGTTAGTAATTATGTTTAAGCCGTGCCGTATCAGAAAGTCACACATCACCCCCTATCATCCACAGGGTAATGGAGCTTGTGAGTGGTTCAACCACACCGTGTTGGTGATGCTACAGACTCTCAAACAAGGTCACCGAAACCGATGGCAGATGGGGGTCGTGGTTTGGGCATACACCAACATCGTGCACCGGGCCACTGGTCATGCACCTTTCTTCCTGATGTTCGGACCCTATGGTCAGCTACCGGTGGATCTGCTTTTGGGCTCTCCTGGATATGTGATATCCCGAACACCTAGTACCTGGGTGCAGGCGCACTGAGATAAGCTACAGAAAGCCAAGCAGGTGGTGCTAGATAGCCGCAGAGTCTTGGCCTAGGTCTTTGTCCTGGGGGATCTGTCATTGCGACCGGGGGACCATGTGTTGGTGAAAAGTACCAAGAATGGACAAGGAAGTAAGCCGAAACCCAAGTGGGAACATACTACCTATCGGGTTGAACAACAACTTTTCCCTCCAACTCCAGTGTATGACATAATCTCAGAGGGACCTAATCTTGTCATGAGACGTTTCCATCGCAACCTGCTAAGGCCCTGTGTGCTAAGTGGTGACTGTTACGCCAAACCAGCAGGAGATCGGGAGATGATTGATCCTGTGGACGTCCCATATGTACAGAAAGTCCCTGTTGAATGGTACCTGCCTTCCTCTCTTGCTTGAGCCTCTGGCATCTCCTGATCTGGAACAGGAAGCCCCAGTACAGGGACTAAGCTAAAACAGATAGTCCAGCCACCCCTGCTAGATCCACCGGCTGAATGAAAAAAAAAAAAGATCCATTTATGGCCAGTCTTAGTCTATACCTGAGGAAGCTTTATAAGTTTAGAGCTACCCCCACAGGCGGTGGTGTATTTTGGTTTTGTGCTGCCCTAGGCAAGACTAAAATCAACTAAATTTGTCCCACCCCTTCCACCACTTTATCTGTAAACTTCCCGACTCTTCACAGCTCTCTTCACAAATTTCCCCCCTACTCTTCACAAATGTCTCTATTTGCAAATTCCCCCTCCCCCCACAACTCTCATCTCTTCACAATCCACCCCCTACTCTTCACAAATTTTCTTTTTCTTTTTAGTCAAACCTCTAATACCACTTTAAAGCTATATGCAGCAGGCAAATTTCAGGACACAGGTGGTCAATATGCAGTACATGTGCACCCGGAATACATATATTTATAAATAAAATTGTAATAGTACAGAGAAACATCAACTATTAATTCCAACATAAAATGCATTACTAATTATTTAAATTCTTTACAGATTGTTTGTACCTTGGCACACAATAAGTGGTTACCAGCAAATCTACACATGGCAAACAGTACATCAAATGTGCCAACATATCAGGTGCCACCCCCCCTATTCATGCATCCGGCCCCCTAATCTACATGCAGGGCGCCGGACGCATGAATTTCAATGTTTTTTTTTTTTTTTTTTAAACACATTATTAGAGCCTGTGGCTCTAATTGGCTTCAAAAAAGGGTGGACTCGGGGCTCAGAGCACTGCACCCTGAGTTCACCCACTTGTGTGACAATAGCGAATTAATATTTCCTATTGTCTTCCTGATTCTTAGGTCTTAGGACTCCCTGGCCAATCATGTCTCAGGACACACTTCCTGTTTGGCTCGGAGGAGAATTTCTCTCTGTGTGCTGCATCATGCACGGACTCCTCCAGGCAGACAATGTCTTTGAAGTCCAGCCAGGAGAAGTGGCCAGAGCTGCCCCGGCTCTTCCTTCCCCCTGCCTCCTAAGGTAAGGCATCTGATTGGCACATTCACGTCCATCTCCCACAGGGGGGGAATCGCCGCCGTCCATCTCCCACCGAGGAGGGGGTGTTGTGAATGCTGCTATTTCCCATGGGGGGGCGGTGATGTTAGTTTGCCCCCCCCCAGAATGCTGGACGCCACCATTATAGATATATTTTATGCATACATACACACTTTTATGACATACATTTAATAAAACATACACTTACATAGTGTTGTAGAACACTTGTGATTCCCCCTTTCTAATAATCAGACTGTAGTCACCTCCATTTGGAATGTCTTCCCCTATGTTGATCAGTGATCAGAGTATATTCCTGTGTTCAGCAGATTTCTCTGGTGAGCAGACACTGGTGTGGCTCATGTTCTACATATAATAATGAACACACACACAGTTCCATATGGGAACAACAGATAGTCAGGTGACTGCTTCCATCCTTCAGGTCCCCCCTTTGCCTGTGACTGCTTCCACCATTCAGGTACTCCCTCTGCCAATGACCCCCAGTTCAGAGCTACTACTTTTTCCCTCTGCCCCATCACCTCCACTCCAGCCTAATCCCCCGAGACAGGTCCCACTCATTTTCTGTGGAGGAGGCTGCATCCTGGCAGCTTCTCTGCTCTATCCTGCTCTGATAGCACAAGGTAGTAGCAGCCCAGAACTCTCATCACCTCTGCCAGCTTTCCACCCCATCACTCACAGCCCTGGCCAACTGGTGAGCCACACCACCGAACCCATGTGTCCCATCGAACATGCCCCAGAGCGGCTCTGGCAGAGTTTTTAAGAGTCGGTAGTGGGGCTGGGAGCCAGGTGTCCCAGGAGAGAATGCAGATAGCCCACACACACCAGTCCTTTTGCCGGGGGGGCAGCGCCACCCCCTGAATAATGTCGCCTAAGGCAAACACCTTGTTTGCCTTGTGGCAGATACGCCCCTGCTTGCAGGAGCCACTTGGTCAATTGGGTTCTCTGTTCAGCCATGACTCTGAGAACAGCCTCAGCCTCACTAATATACCAGGTTAAGCAAATGGATACTGCACTGCTACTGTGAGCACAAATATACATTCCCTGCACACTACTAAGGTTCAGTATCAAAAAGCAAACACCTACAAAGATGAACAGTTCTCCCTCACTTGGACTTCATGGTACGTGTTCTGCTATTCATCAGAATTCATCGCCTGGGCAGAAGGTGGCTTGGGCAACACCACCTCATGACCATGGTGAAGCGACTTTTGTTCCTATTCTTCCTGCTTTCCTTGATTTATCTCTACTCCTTCTCCCTAAGTATATTTATACCCTTAAGAATTTATTGAACACCTACTTTTGTTACAGAATGTGATCCTTACAACTGACCTCATTACAGCATAACAGGTTTCCAGAATAAGCTTGGATGTAGTACTACATGAAGATTGCCCATGGTCTCTTCATTTGAGTTGTGAGGGTCTTGTTTTTCTCCACGTTATGCCTCACTTTGCTGCTCTAACCGCTGTGTTTTGCTGCATACAATTCACAAGTTACAATCCTATATTTCTGCAACCTCCCTGTTCATGTTTTCCTTTTTATATATCTACTTACCACTGTTGTTGATAATCTTTCTTTTTTTTTCTGTATTATAATTGCATTGTCTACCTTGTCTCTTTCAATAAAATAAGTGTAGCCATGTGCTCCCTTGGGAGTGGCTGATAGCTGTGGTTCACCTTATAGCTGCCCTCAATCCCACCATATCTCACTCATCTGAAGTGACTGAACAGGCCGGCTCTTGTTTTTGTTTCTTTTATTTAGGGGATTTGGTTGGGGAAACGGGGTGACTGTGGGATGCCCAAAGAATTGGTTACATGACCTCCTATATACGTGACCATATATGCACTCTACTTCCTCCAGCACATCTCTTCTGCAGACTATTGCTCCTTCACTTCTCTCCAGCATATCACTTGCAGACTATTGCTCCTTCACTTTTCTTCAGCACACCACTTAGTTTCTGACCGGAAGGGACATTTATCATGTTCACATAACTCCTTTCTCTTCACCACAGCTAGCACATGGTGAGGCCTGCAAACTGTCAGCAGGGCTGCCGGATCATCCATTACAGGCCAGGATCTTGGACCCCTCGAAGTGTAGTTTAGCACGTTGGTGCAAGCCAGGCCTTCGATGGACCACAACTCCCAGCCCATCCCTCTTTCCCTGACTGGCTTCCAAGGCTTCCACAGACTGTCCACTATTTCCCTCCCAGCCTGCTGCAGCTTTTCTCTTCCAGCTCCAAGGGTCTGTCACTCACTGACTCCAATGAATACTTTAAAGTATTCTCAATAGCACCTCTGCTGTTCTCCTACTCCCTTGTGCTGCTCCAGGAATCACCTCCACTTCTGGCTGCACCCAAATCTCCAGGTCTCAAGGTCACCCCCCCAGACTGGGGGCTCCCTCCTGGGTAGAGGACTCCACAGCACCTCTGCTACATCTTCAACACTTCCACTCGGCTTCTCATCCCCCCTGCTGTATTTAAGGAGGTCTGCCCCCTGCCAATCCAGACTGTAGATTGGTCAGGGCAACTTGTCATACACCAGGAACTGACACCTCCTCATCCATCCCCCTCTCCAGAACCTTCTCTGCTCAAGGGGGAGGAAACTCCAAGGAGTTTTCCTTTGTTCTGTATCCAGCCACTCCCTGAGCCACTCCCCAGCTCAGATCAAAGCATTCAGGGCTGCGCTTACAGTCAGGCCTGACTAAATTTTGCCTCTCCTACCATAAACTCACTACAAAACACACCTATCATTATGGGTGCTACATAAGATTGAATTAAAAATAAAACACCAAATTGCTGAGTGGTAAATTAACCTAATATATCACCACAGGCTGAAGTAAATAGCAGTATGTAGATAAATAATTATGTGGTTATGTGAATGAGCCGACTGAGTAAAAGAGATGATGATACATTTGGAGCACCACAGGTCTAAAGGTAGACACAGGCACTATTTGCTGATCATGTCGATGAGAGTCGATGATGAGTCCCAGTCTATGGGGAGAGGTTTTTAAGTTTCTTTATTTTGAACCACTCTTATTCTAAATATTTATAGTGTTATCCCATTAAGCCTGAAATTCAGTGGAAACACAGAAAGCACTGCAACACAGTGTCATAAATGGCTCTCTGTCTCTAGCTAAGCATCTGGCTACACAAGAATAAAATAATTCATTAAGAGCTGCAGGAACTATTATGAAGAATATACAGTGCCTTGAAAAAGTATTCATATCCTTTGAAATTTTCCACATTTTGTAATGTTACAACCAAATTTTATTGGGTTTTTATGTGATAGACCAACACAAAGTGGCACATAATTGTGAAGTGGAAGGAAAATGATAAATGGTTTTCAAAATTTGAAACAAATACATATCTTAAAAGTGTGGCATGCATTTGTATTCAGCTCCCTTTACTCTGATACCTCTAACTAAAATCTAGTTATTGCCTTCAGAAGTCACCCAATTAGTAAATAGAGTCCACCTGTTAGAAGACTGTGCTAAGGGTTAATTACATCTGGTTGTGCTTTCCTCTAATTCCTGGAGCAGCAGCAGCCCTATTTAAACTTCCTGCTTCCTGTAGCAAATGCTGTTCGTTCTACAGCGTGTGAGTGTTTCTGAGCGTCCTGATCTCCTGTTTATCTGATCCTGAGACCCGGCTTGACCTAGACCTTGTTGATTTCTGCCTGCACCGACCCCCAGCTTGCCCACGACCACTCTTCTGCCTGATCCTCTGGTACTTCTGCTGCCAGCCTGTTGACGACCCTGCCTGCACCTGACGACCCCTTTGCCTGCACCCTTTGTACCACATTGCCTGCCTGTTACCGACCCGGCCTGTACAACCATCCGCTACCTGCACGAGCTGCACCGGACCATCCTTATCACCACCAGGGATCCTGTCCAGCCCTCATGCCCCCCTGAGCTCCTGGGCTCCCTGTCTGCTCTACCAGGGACCCTCGAACCAGAGCCGCAAGAGTGGTTGCTTCCTGCACAAGACAGACTCCACTGCCAGGTACGTGACACCACCTGTGTGTAATTTAATCTCAGTATAAATACAGCTGTTCTGTGAAGCCCACCAAGGTTTGTTAGAGAACCTTAGTGAACAAACAGCATCATGAAGGCCAAGGAACACACCAGACAGGTCAGGGATAATGTTGTGGAAAATTTTAAAGCAGGGTTAGGTTTTAAAAAAAATATCCCAAGCTTTGAACATCTCATGGAGCACTGTTCAATCCATCACCCAAAAATGGAAAGAGTATGGCACAACTGCAAACCTACCAACATATGGCTGTCCACCTAAACTGACGGGCTGGGAAAGGAGAGCAGTAATCAGAGAAGCAGCCAAGAGGCCCATGGTAACTCTGGAGGAGCTGCAGAGCTCCACAGCTCAGGTGGGAGAATCTATACAAAGGACAACTGTTAGTCGTGCACTCCACAAATCTGGTCTTTATGGAAGAGTGGCAAGAAGAAATTAATTGTTGAAAGAAAGCCATAAGAAGTCCCATTTGAAGTTTGTGAGAAGCCATGTGGGGGACACAGCAAACATGTGGAAGAAGGTGCTCAGATGAGACCAAGATGTACTTTTTTGGCCAAAAATAAAACGCTATGTGTGGCGGAAAACTAACACTGCACATCACCCTAAACACACCATCTTCGCCGCGAAACATGGTGGTGGCAGCATCATGTTGTGGGGATGCTTTTATTCAGCAGTGAGAGGGAAGCTGGTCAGAGTTGATGGGAAAATGGAGCCAAATAGGGCAATCTTAGAAGAAAACATGTTAGAGTCTGAAAAATATTTGAGACTGGTTCACCTCCCAGCAGGACAATGACCCTAAACATACAGCCAAAGCTACAATAGAATGTTTAGATCAAAGCATATTCATGTGTTAGAATGGTCCAGTTAAAGTCTAGACCTAAATCCAATTGAGAATCTGTGGCAGGACTTGAAAATTGCTGTTCACGGACGCTCTCCATCCAATCTGAAAGAGCTTGAGCTATTTTGCAAAAAAGAATGGGCAAAAGTGTCACTCTCTCTAGATGTGCAAAGCTGGTAGAGACATATTCAAAAAGACCTGCAGCTGTAATTGCAATTGTGGTTCTACAAAGTATTGACTCAGGGGAGCTGAATACAAATACTCACTTTTCAGATATTTATTTGTAAAAAAAAAATTAAAAACATTTATCATTCTCCATCCACTTCACAATTATGCACCCCTTTGTATTGGTCTATCACATAAAATCCCAATAAAATACATTTAGGTTTTTAGTTGTAACATGACGAAATGTGGAAAATTTGAAGGGGTGTGAATACTTTTTCAAGGCACCATAGCCTGAAGCAGTATGTAAAGGAAAGGACATTTAAAGGATAGTGTCTCTATATCCCTTGAAAAAAACAGGATAAGGGGCAAAACATGTGGCTATGTGTACTATGTGACTGAATCCAATAATAGAGAACCCGCTTTAATTGAATTTGAATATAAGTTGTGAAGCTTAGAGAAGCAATGTGCTACAATTTGACAGAATGCTGTGGTCCACAAAATGGGTGTGATGATCTGCAGTGAGAACTCCCCATAGCCTTGCCATACATAAATGCACTATAAGTGTAGCGGACAGACCAGTTTGGCCTTGCGCTTTTGATCCCAGGTTCTGATCCCTTAATGGAGCAAGCAGCCAGGCACGGGTTGTTTTCTTTTTTTTTCTCAATCAAAGATTTTTATTGAAAAATAAAGAACATATTACAATATATATTTCAAAGTACACAGAAGTATAATCTGAACATAGCCACTACAAATGATGATAATTTATATTAATTGAAAGCAAACATTCTTATTAATGTTAACACTGACATATTCATAAATGGGTTTCTATATTAGATGGGGATATTACGTTTTGATAGATTTGTTATATCAAATTAGACTTTGTTATTTTTCTTAATAATAAAGGTAATATGCTGTGGAGGGTAAGAATAAGAAGATGTAGTAGCGGAGGAGGTGGATAAGTGGTGTAGGTAGGGAAGAAAAAGAAGTGGTAGATGTGAGCGATGTGGGGTGGAAGGCTAGGGGTGTAAGGGATGTAAGGGAAAGGAGGGGGGGGGAAGGGAAAGGAAGGAAGGAAGGAGGGAAGGAAGGAAGGAAGGAAGGAAGGAAGGAAGGAAGGAGAGATTGTTCTGATTAGTATAAACTGATGTATAGCATGTAATGTATCCAGATTGTATTAGGTTTAAGCAAAGGTTTCGGAAATAGTGTTTGAGTTAATGAATAACCAACAAATTTTACACATTTTGTGGAATTTAGGTGTGTTTTCTTTTTTCATTGTGTAGGTCATGTTCACTTCTTCAATCCAGTCCTCAACAGCTGAGATAGTTGTTGACTCCCAATTCAAGGGAATAAGGATTTTTGCTACATTCAAGAGATCTCTTGTTGATGAATTTTTGTATTTGTTGATGGGGAAGGGGTTTATATATATGAGCAAGCAGGGTTCTGCATTTAAAGTGATCAAGGTATCAGCAATATGCTTGATCCATTTAATGATTTGTTGCCAGAATTTTTGAATTTGAGAACATGACCATCAAATGTGTAAGAAGGTTCCTTTTTCAGAACCACATCCTCAGCACAAGCCTGATTTAGATGAGGACCACCCTCTGGCTCTCTGACGCACCATTGTGTTAATATTTGATATGAGACCTCTTGGGTTCTAGTGCTTAATGAGCACTTATGGGCAAAAATGCAAGCTTTCTCCCATTGTGCTTCTGTAAAATGCATATCTAGTTCTTTGTTCCAGCGCATTTTTTGTAACTCGGTTGTCCCTTGGTCTTCATGAGATAGCGAGAAATATGGCATAGAGATTGTTTTATGCTTTTTTATAGCATATTTCTTCAAGGGAAAATAGAGGTCTGTCGAAAAGATTTTTATATTTGCTGTTCTTAAGGAGGTTGTGTATTTGCAGATAAGACCAGAAGCCAGAGAGTAGGCCATCCAGCATTTCTTTGAGATCCTGAAATGATTTCACTTTATTTCCATGAAAGCAATGATGTGCCAGAAATAGATTTGTGTTGTCAGTTTTAGAGCTTTGTGCTGGAGGGGTCTTATGTGGTGAGTCAGACTAGTTGAGTACAGTTGTGAGTGGACTCAGGGATGAGGTAAGTTTTTGTTTCTTAGCTAGTTTGTGAAAAATCTCCAATGTGGCATTGATTAAACCCTTTCGCCGCCAGGTCCGTACGTTGTACGGACCTAACGGCAGGGGGTATTACACACAATCCAGTGGCTGCAGCCACCGCGATTGTGTGTGTAACTGACAGGCAGACTCCTGGTGGCAGCTCTCACGGACCCCCGGCACGCTCCCACCATGCTTGCTGGGCTCCGTTTGCCCATTGGCGGGCCCGGGATGTCCATGGCATGTGTGAGCGGCTGGAGGGGAAGGAGAAGAGCGGATACATGTCTGCCCTCCTCCCCTTCTTGCATTGACCCAGAAAGCGGCGTCTCTGACATCACATCCGGGTCACCTTCTCGGTGTCCCCAGCTCGCTTTGCTGGGAACGTAACATATCACCGCGTACGTCAGAGTGAGAGCAATAACTCTAACACAAGACCTCCTCTGTAACACTAAACTGATACCTAATAGGGGGCTTCTGAAGCATCACCTATAGAGAATATAGGGTACTGAAGTTTGACCCCATTTCACGGGGCACACAAAAATTTAAGGTTTGGTATGTTGGGTGTCTATTTACTCAGTGCAGCCTCATCTTTTATATTTTACCAAAATTTGGGTAATTTATTGCGTTTATTTGCCATACAATTCATGTTTGTGTGTTTTTACTGAAATTTTGCATTTCCTAGACTTTTGCAGTAATATTAGTAATATCATGTGACATAAAAAATTGGAACTAACACTATTTTATTCTCTAGGGTGTCTGCTTTCAAAAAATATATAATGTTTGGGGGTTTTGTGTAATCCTCAGGCCTAAAATGATTTTTAAACGTGTGCCAAAAATGCAAAAACGGCTCTGGCAGCAAAAGGGTTAAAGGATGATATTCAGTATGTTTACTTTGGTGGCAGGTTAAGTTCCAGGGTAATTACTGCAAATTTAAAGAACTACAACCTGTTTTGACTTTGATCCATTCTTTGTCTTTTGAGTGGCCGTGCCAATCTATAATTCTTGCAATGTGAATGGCTTGATGGTATTTTTGGAAATCAGGTAATCCCATACCACCTGTAGATTTGGGTAAAGTTAGTAATCTGAAACTTAATCTTTGTTTTTTATGTGCCCAGGCGAATTGTCTTTGTAGTTGAACTCATTTTTTAAAGAAGGTGTTAGGGAGGCATATTGGGAGTGCACTAAAGTAAAATAGTAATCTGGGAAGAATGGTCATTTTTAAAATTGAGGCTCGTCGGAACCAGGAAAAATGTTTAGTGGACTATTTCTTAAGAACGGATTCTATGTTCTTGATCAAAGGAAGGAAATTTGTTTCATAAATTGTGTTAATATGTGTTCTATTTGTCATCCTTTTTTTCTTTTGGCCCCCCATTTCATTAGTTCTCCTCTAATTACACATGTGTGCGCTTCCCAGCTGTTTAGTGGATTGGTGTTGTTTTTGTTCAGGTTGAAGTAGTCAGCAAATTTATTTTTAATGTCTGATTGAATCTCGAAGTCGGTAAGTAGGGAGGCATTAAGTCTCCAATTGAAAATTGGTTTCTGAGGGGTCCTTTCTTTTAATGTTAAAGAGGTTGGGGCATTGTCAGACAAAGAAATTATTCCAACCTGTACATTAGCAACCTATTTGAGGTCTTTTTGTGAAATAAAGATCATGTCTATTCTTGAATAGCGTCTATGTGGGGCTGAATAAAAGGTAAAGTCTTTATCTGAGGGATGTGTCAGTCTCCAAGTATCTATTAATACTATTATTGGAGATTATTATCTCCAAGTATAATACAACCTTTTGCAAACCATTTCAGTTTGTTAACTACTTTGTTACAAAAGGTGATATGAGCTTTGTTAGGGAAATATATGTTGGCCAGTATTACTGGATTGCCTGCCCATATGCCATTAATTAACAGGTATCGCCCCTCAGGGTCTGCTAAGTGTTGTGTTGGGATGAATGGTGAGTTTTTATTTAGCAGAATTGATACGCCTTTTGTTTTGGTGATCGGGTTAGTGGCATGGTAAGCTTTGGTAAAGTGGCTATTCGTTCGTTTCGGGATATTTTAATTTTTAAAATGAGTTTCTTGAAGAAATATGATCTTAGGATTAGCTTTCTTAAGTTCTCTTAATAATTTAGTCCTTTTTTCTGAGATGTTCAGACCATTTAAATTATGTGAGATGATATCTGGGGAATTTCTGAGCCTTGAGTAAGTCATGGTTTTCGAAAAAAAAAATAGGGGGAAAGGGAGTGAGGAAAGGTTAGATTAGAGTAGTTATCAATGTTAGCTAGATAAAGGATGAGGTCTCACACCCTATTAATGTGTGCAGCTGGCGGGTGGGAGCACGCCGCCGGCGATGCGCTCTTGTGCCTGGCGCACTCTGCAGGATTGTGTCCACGGACCGGGGCGGATCTGATGTCCGCCGGTGAGTCGCGATGACCTGGCAGAGAGAAAGAACGGGTAAACACAGTGGTTCCCCACTCTGTCAGTAGGCATTTACAAGATCTACTGCCCCCTGCATGTTAACCCCTTCATTGCCAATGACATTTATATAGTAATCAGTGGATATTTAAATTTCTGATCGCTGTATAAATGTCATTGGTTCCACAAAAGTGTCAAAAATGTCCGACATGTCCACCCCAATATCAAAGTCCCGATAAAAATTGCAGATCGCCGCCATTACCAGTAAAAAAAAAAAAAGTAAAAACTCCAGAAATTAATTCTCATGGTTTGTAAACGCAACAACTTTTGCGACAATAAGTGCCGATTGCAATTTTTTTTTACCAAAAATATGAGGAGGAATATAAATTGGCCAAAACCGATGAATACATTTGTATTTTTGTATTTTAGCAAAAAGTAAGAAATATTTTTTTTTTTTCTGCAAAATTGGTGCTCTTTTTTTGTTTATAGCAGTGATCAGAAATGATGCAGAAGTGACCAAATACCACCAAAAGAAAGCTCTATTTGTGGGGAAAAAAAGGACGCAAATTTTGTTTGGGTACAACGAAACACGACCGTGCAATTCTCAGTTCAAGCGACGCAGTGCCGAATCGCAAAAAGTGCTCTGGTCCTGACATGGGAAATCCTTCCAGGACTGAAGTGGTTAAATCATGTAGATATTAATTGTTTGTATAATCAGTTTTTAAACAGTACAAGGTTTTGAGGGGTAAGTGGGGGATGAGCAGTAAGGGGGTTGTTTCTCATTAAATGTCATTTTATGGTGGATATTTTGTGTTGTAACTTGCTTTGTAGCTTGCTTTCCAGAGGCTATAGAGGTAAAATCTTTTAGTGAATGATGTAATGTGCTGTAGCCCTTATATTAAGATAATATTCCTTATGTATCTGAACTATAGTCATAGAGTGGTTGGAATCATTTCAGGATTTGTGGGGAGGCCATGAGTGCCGCCCTCCCAGATTTTGATCAGGCCACACCCATGTCCCCTCCTAATGAGATATAGTGGTATTTCTTTAATTTCCAGAGAATATAACTTTACGTAACACAGTAATAACTTTAGAACATATCCACTTCAAATAATTTTCCTCTTTTGGTCTATAGGTTATAAAATGTACTTATGTCTAAAAGGACAATAGATTATAATGCAATTCTAATTTAACTGTGACATTTAACTATTATATGATTTTAAGTTCTAACCAATGTTTTCTAACTTTAGAACAAGGCTTAAGTGTAGGTATTGTTAACCATTAGTCTGTTTATAGATGTTTTCCATCTGTGGCATTATTGATGGTAATGTATCTTGGTTTTTGTGTTATTTGTGTGTTGTTGAAACAGTACCGTTTAGCCGTGGAGGTCTTTCCAAAGTTTCATATTTATATTTCAAGATTCATATCTATTAGAGATCCATCTTGTTTTGTTGGTACAAGGTGTTTCCAAATCCAATTCTATTTTCAGAATGTCAAATCCATTCTAGGATTAGGGTTATGATTTTTTTTTTAATCAGTATCTTAAACCAGCCGGCTTATCTCTTGTAAAGTTTTTTTTTTTTTTCACGAAGATCAGTGTATTCAAGATCAACTGTTGTCTTTGATATTTTCTACTGAATAAGTAGGATCCTATATATTAGTTGACTTGGATTTCTTATTCTGTAGAGTATGTGGGAGCAGTGACATCTTGTGGTTGAAAGTTGTAATTGAAACTAACAATTTAAAGCAAGTCCAAGTCCAGTATTTTAAAACAAGTTTGTCTTATCCAGTATGTTTATCTTGAGTCAGCTGTCTTATTTCAATTGGGACTATGTCTTATAAACTGTCCTTTTTCAGAAACGTTATAGACTGTAATGATTTCCATAAGGTATGTGTAGAATTCTGTAATAATTGAACTGGAGTTTTAAAAACTGTATTTATGATGTAACAGCATCATCTTGTGGTTGAAAAATGTAATGAGTAATAGCAATTTAACAAACTTATAAAGAATCTTAACATAATATAAAGTCAGGGCCGGCTCTACCACTAGGCGGAGTAGGCGGTCGCCTAGGGCACACTGCCGCCTAGGGGCGCCTGGCCACTGTTGATCTGTCACTTGCTGCTCTGCATTGATTCATGTAAAAACTGACTGAGATAACGAGATTGTATTATCACAACCTATTTGCAAATGTACATAGAAATAGTGACTGATCTTCCAAATACCCCCCCCCCCCCCCCCCCCCCCCCCCCCTGAGGCTGTATTTGATGGGCACAGGTGAAGCTGTATTTGATGGGCACAGGTGCAGCTGTATTTGATGGGCAGAGGTGAAGCTGTATTTGATGGGCTCAGGTGCAGCTGTATTTGATGGGCACAGATGAAGCTGTATTTGATGGGCACATGTGAGGCTATATTGATTGGTGCTGGTGAAGCTGTATTTGATAGGCGTTGGTGAGGCTGCATTTGATTGGCGCTGATCAGGCTGGGCAGGGGAAAGGGGGTGGAGTCAGGGGTGGAGCCAAGGGGGTGGCAAAATGAGGTTTCACCTAGGGTGTCAAAAATCCTTGCACCAGCCCTGTAAAAAGTACATTTTTAACTAGTGGCAGAAAGCAAAAAGAGAGTAAGTGGTGATTTCAGTATTGTTCCTTGGTTCTGGGAGTTTTGGCAGCAGGCGAGTATTGACCACTTTGTTTAGTATTTCTGCGATGTTTGCCTTTTACAAAAGGTGAGTTGCAAGGAGAGGCGCCTGGTGAAGAGGGACCCTGATTTATTGAAGGAGGTAGTAGGAATTCATCATACCTGCAAGTTTTCACAGAAGGTAGCCAAGTCATCTGGAATGCGTAGGAAGTATTGCTTTCCTTGACATGTAGCTTGCAATGCAAAGGGAAATTTCCACCTATACACTATATTTTTTTCTTTCACGGTTTCCAGCAATGGTCTTAGAGTTCTCCTGTTCTTGAGTATGATAGGGGAGAGATCTTGATAGAGAAATATTTATTTTTCGTTAAACATTATAGAGTCACTCTGTCTTGCCTTTTGGAGAATTTCCTCTTTTAAGATAAAATTAGTTAAGTAGCATATAATGTCTCTGGAAGGTGCATCATCTGCCGCTCTGGGCTTGAGGGCTCTGTGAGCTCGATCAAATTCGATAGGGGATTTGTTTGGTCTGATGGTTAGGCTGTTAAATATGGAGTATAACGCAGGTCTGATTTCATCAGAAGATGGTTTCTGGTACTCCTCTTACTCTGATATTGTTCTGTCTCCTGAAGTTGTTTAGGTCTTCTAATTGTCTATTCATAACGATTAAATGTTGATAATGGGTAGTAGTAATACCGTCTAATCTGGCCAGGGCCTTATCTCTTCTTTTCCCTGCTCTTTCATTCACCGCTTTGTGAGCATTAAAATGTCAGATTTTAGGTCAGTAATTGTCGTTGAGAATGAATTTTTAATGTCTGCAGCAAATTCTGTGATATCAGCATAGGTTGATGGAAGATTTTGGTGTGAGTGGTGCCTTACCAGGTCTTCAGAAGCTGTTAAGGAGATATCGTTATCTTCTTCCGCAGTCTCTCTTGTTGTTTTCTGTGTTAGCGCCATCTTGACTTCTCCTCCGCTGCCTTTGTAACTGTATTTCTGAAAATAAGCAGGCATCTGTTTGCTTTTGTGAGGTGTAGAAGAACAGAGAGTGTGACCTGGTGTCTCAGTATTCAGTTGTCTGTCCATAATTTAGGAAATAAAGTTCTGTTTTATATCTTGTATGCCTCCAGTCTGCAAGGGTTCTCTCACTGAGCTGTCATCTGCTCTATTTGTCAGACCATGTTTCTTTTAAATGCTTCTCAGTCAGTGGTAGTTGTTGAAGGCTGATTGGGTGTGCTAGGCCCAGGAGCTCTTAATCGAAGCACAGAGTAACAAAAAAAAAAGAAAAAATGAGGGTTCACACCACCTTATTTCTGTTTATTAGTAGGGAGCCCCTTATTGAGATCTTGCAGGGTGTTCCAGCAGTCTTTTATGAGGCTGTGGTAGTGGGCCTTGGGAGTCGCAATATGGCCGCTATACTAGGCCTTAGTAGGCCGCAGGGGCCTAGCTAGGTGGGAAAAAGAACAGGGGCTTCAGCCCGAAGAAATGCAGTGCACTTTGCGCACCGCTGGGAAAATGGGGCGTGGTCTAAACTAAATAGTGGGTGTGGCTTAAAGGGGCAATGGCTTAAGGGGGCGTGGCTCGAGTCTGAGATGAACGAGGAATGGAGGAAGGAAGAAAGAAAGAGATAGGGAGAGAAGGGAAGAAAAGGAAGGAAAGATAGACAGAGGGATGGAGGGACAGCAGGCCCAGATCCTACACCACAATAGAAATATGTGTATTCCAGAAAGTTTAAAAATCAGCAGTCCATCACTTGTGTCCCCCAGCGCCAGCGGAGTCCCTCCTTACATCACAGGTGCCCCCAGCGGAGTCCCTCCTTACACCACAGGTGTCCCCAGCGGAGTGCCTCCTTACATCACAGGTGTCCCCAGCGGAGTCCCTCCTTACATCACAGGTGTCCCCCAGCGGTGTCTCTCCTTACATCACAGGTGTCCCCATCGCCAGCAGAGTCCCTCCTTACAGCACAGAGAGGTGATGTGGGGGGCAGTGAGAGATGATGTCATCTCTCTGCTCCCTGCCACACCACCGTCATTGCAGCGGCCAGGCTGTGTGTGAGCACTGTGAGGAGCGGTGATGCGGGGTGAGCAGAGAGAGATAATGTCATCTCTGCTCGCCTGCCCCTTGCTTTTCATCCTCAGGCCACCCGCCCGCTCCTCCACCAAGATGCCTGCTCCTCCACCAAGCAGCCCGCTCCTCCACCAAGCCGCTTCCCCACCCGCTCCTCCACCAAGCAACCCACTCCTCCACCAAGCTACTCGCCCGCCTGCTCCTCCACCAAGCCTCCTGTTCCTCCACCAAGCCGCTCACTCCTCCATCAAGCCGCCCGCCCGCCCACTCCTCCACCAAGCCGCCCACTCCTCCACCAAGCTGCCCGCTCCTCCACCAAGCCGCCCGGTCCTCCATAATGCCACCGACCCGCTCGCTCCTCCATCAAGCCGCCCATGTTAGGGACTCTGACACTTGGGGCTATGGCCATGAGATTTTGGGCTGTAGCCTCGATAGCCCAACCCTGGTGACGTCCATGGAAGGCCATAATGAGACCCCGGGCTCGCATGAGCAGCGCCTTCCCGAATCCTCGGCTGACCTCCTCTGGCAAGGAATGGAGCTCTAGGGCCAACAAGATGGGTGATCCCCTGGATGTTTGATCCCCTGACTGGGTGGATGTCCCAATGAGGGGGCCAATGAGCCTTAGCAGGGGCAGCCAGGGTGACGGACTAAATTGTCTCTGTGCGCGGTACTCCCGCCTCACGATATAGGTACCGGGCTGCAGTAGGGTGTATTGGGAGAAGAGATGGGGTGATTTTTCTTCTCACCCGTCTCTTAGGAGTGAGGATTCCTCCGTATTCAGCTGCTAGGTCTCGGAGCTCCTACAATAAGCGTTTGCTGCTGCTCACGCCCTGGCAGCTATGTCATTCTCTCAGGATTCTCTGCGGCCTACTCACTGTGATCCAGAAAGACTGAAGGCTCACTTTACTTCAGCTGACTTTGACACAAGGTATTCCAGAAAGATCCTCTCTAGATGTTGCCTTGAATATTCCTACAACTTTAGGGGGAAATCCTATGGCTCCTCACTGAGCAATAATTATCCAGGACTTTTTTTAATCAGATTTTATTTTTGAAAAACTTTTTTTTAAAACAAATTACAAACAAAACAACTACTAAAAACTAACAACAACAACAACAGGAAAAACCAACAACACTATCTTTGAAATGTATTTATCCTCCACTCACTAATACAATATACTATCCCTGAGCAATTGCTGCATTTCTAAAGCTGTTCAGTAGTACTTTTAATTTAAGGCCTTGCCTACATCAGATATTTGAGTTAAGAGTAGACACCCGCTCATAATAACCAAAAATCAGAAATATATAGCACATATTCCCCACTCTCCATTTTATGCCGAGATTAGAATATGGGGCGTCTATCCATTTTTTCCAAATTTTCTGAAATTTGCAAGATGCGTTACATTGAAGATAAGTGTATTTCTCAAACAGTACATATTTATCCGTTTCCTGTACCCAGTCTTCAAGGGTCGGAGAATTACATGATATCCATCGAGAGGCTATTAACTTGCATGCCAGAAAAAGAACTCTCAATATGGCCACTGCCTCATCATATACAAGATTATTAGTATTTATATACCTGAGGAGACATAGGACAAGGTCAGGAAGTGAGGTAAGTGAGATAACATATATGGAATTTGTGATATCTATCACATTTTTCCAAAACCAATGCAGTTTTGGGCATCTCCAAAACAAATGCATAAAAGAGCCAGTAGATTTCGCACATCTTGGGCATTCTGAATTCTCCCTCCTGCCTACAGAATAAAAAGTTGGGTCACTGCGTTGGAGATATCGAAACAAGCTAAACATTCTTCGTTATTTGATCCCATATATATCCCCTTAGTCTAAATCGATATCCATCTCCCATTTCTGTCTACATGGAGTCGGAAACTCAAGTAGCAATTCAGATAATAGTTTCATGTATATTTTAGAAATAAGTCCCTCTGTGTTGTTTGCTTGGACTACACTGTCCAGAACAGGGGTTTTACAAAAAGGGACGGTTGGGGCCATACCTTGTTTTTTTTAACCACTTGACAACTGGGCACTTAAACCCCCTTAACAACCAGACCAATTTTCAGCGCTCTCACACTTTGAATGACAATTACTCAGTCATGCAACACTGTACCCATATGAAATTTGCGTCCTTTTTTTCACACAAATAGAGCTTTCTTTTGGTGGTATTTATTCATCTCTGGGTTTTTTATTTTTTGCACTATAATTAAAAAAAGACCGAAAATTTTGTAAAAAAATGAATTTTTCTTCGTCTCTGTTATAAAATTTTGCAAATTAGTAATTTTTCTTCATAAATTTTGGCCAAAATTTATACTGCTACCTATCTTTGGTAAAAAAAAAAACTAATTAGTGGATATTATTTGGTCTTTGTGAAAGTTATAGAATCTACAAGCTATGGTGCCAATCACTGAAAATTGATCACACTTGATTTACTGGCGGCCTATCTCATTTCCCGAGACCCTAACAAGCCAGGAAAGTACAAATACCCCCCAAATGACCCCTTTTTGGAAAGTAGACATTCCAAGGTATTTAGTAAGAGGCATGGTGAATTTTTTGAAGTTGTAATTTTTTCCCACAATTCTTTGCAAAATGAATTTTTTATTTATTTTTTTTTTTTCCCCAAAATTGTCATATGTTAACAGGTTATTTCTCACATCCAGCATATTCATACCACAAATTACACCCCAAAATACATTCTACTACTCCTCCTGAGTATGGCGATACCACATATGTGACACTTTTACACAGCCTGGCCACATACAGAGGCCCAACATGCAGGGAGCAACGTCAGGCGTTCTAGGAGCATAAATTACACATAAAATTTCCTGACTACCTCTTGCACTTTTGAAGGTCCTGGAGCACCAGGACAATGGAAACGCCCAAAAAATGACCCCATTTTGGAAAGCTAA
>BLSH010198688.1:413942-434074 GCA_018402905.1 Glandirana rugosa
ACCTTCCTAAAAGATCTACCCTTGCACACCCCTAATGATGGGACGACGTTGACATGAGGTTATCTCACGACTTTTGCATAGTCGTAGAGATATGGCTAATACCAAATCTATTTTTTTTTTTTTTAAGTTATGAATGATTCTGTTGATTCTGTGCGAAATTGGTCAATTGTTGGCGGGGTATCTGTTTACTGCAGATGTCCCGCCAACGAATTAAGACCCTCCTGCAGATAACTGCAGGAGGGTCTTAGCGCGAAGGGCGCGCGGGGGACCCCGCGCGGCGCGCGGGAAGCGCGATTCTGGGAGGACGTCAATAGACGTCCTCCCAGAATTAAGCAACCGCCCTGTAGACGTCATTTGTCTATGGGGCGGTTGTTAACTGGTTAAAGCGTGTCTTAGTTGTCTTAGTAAGTATTGAATTTTTTTTTTTTTTATCTAAACCATAATCGGTATAGAGATGCTGATACGTTTTCAGCACTCTATTGGAGTACAGTTGCAGCAGGGTAGTAATCCCCACACGTTCCCATCTAGAAAATCCTTCCAAATGGTAAACTTCAGAAAGAGCCCTGTTCAACCATAATGGAGTGTGTCTAGTATATCCCAGAATACTAGAGTTGAGCGAACCCGGACTGTAAAGTTCAGGTCCGTACCGAACTTTGGGGTGTCCAGGACCGGGACACAAACTTTTCAAAAAAAGTCTGGGTTCGGGTCCGGGGTTCTAGTATTTTATTCCACGTGTTGAATAGCTGCCAAGGGCAGCCAATCAACAAGTGTTTCAGTGGTTTGCCCTTAGAAGCCATCACAGCCATGCCTACTAATGGCATGGCTGTGATTGGCCAGTGCATCATGTGACCCAGCCTCTATATGGGGCTGAAGTCACCGTGCTGCATGTCATATGCTCTCAGGATAGTTTAGGGAGAGGATGCTGCTGGCTCTCTGAGGGACAGATTGCAGATATTAAAGAACATCTGATCCTGCATTACTGAACGATCTGATTGTGGACTAGATAGAGATACTTCCAGCCGCATAGAGCCATATTATTGTTCTAAAATCATCTCCAAGTTGTATAGGAAAGTGTCTTCCATCAATGATTTTATAACAATAATATGACTCTATGCGGCTGGAAGAAACTTTGCCTATACAACTTGGAGATGATTTTATAACAATAATATGGCTCTATGCGGCTGAAAGACACTTTGCCTATACATCTTGGAGATGATTTTATAACAATAATATGGCTTCTATGTAGCTGGAAGAAACTTCCCCTATACAACTTGGAGATGATTTTAGAACAATAATCGTTCCCTTAAAGCAACAGCTGGAACCTTTCCCTGTACAACTTGGAGATGATTTTAGAATCAGAAACCTCACTATTTCTGGGGTGGCGTGCGTCTCCTGTAAACAGATAAGGTCTGGTTTCAAGTTTGCAAGAGTATCAAAAATTGCTTTCCTTTTCAGAGAGCTTTTAGCTCCTCTCACATTCCATCAACATCTGATCAAACCTAAATATATATAGAAAAAGCATACAAAACCTATCACAGTTGATCCGGGATATCTACACCCACATACCCTTTCAAAAAAATAAAACTTCAAATTTTGTTTTAAATTGTCGAACACCGAAAAAAAAATAAAAAACATTTTTTAAGACTAAGGCAAACTCTATAAAACAAGCAAAACAAAGAAAAAAAATACATTATCTACTAATGCCTAAACCAGATACCAAAAAGTAATCAGAAATAAAGAAAAAAAAAATGAAAAAGGAAAATAGAAATAAAAAAGTGAAGCAAAAAAAAAAATTACTTGCATCTACAAAAATCGCTGTCAGGCCTAAATCACATAGCGGTTATTATCTCCAGAAGCAGCAAAAAGAAAATAGAAAAAAAATAGTTTTTTACACCTGCATCTTCCTCAGGTTGTGCACAGGCAGTCTATAAAGGTGAATGCAGATGCAGAGGCTGCATGGACACCCCCACATGTCAAAAGCTGGCATGCTGGTAGGAGCGCATTCATGGAACCAAATACAGACAGCGTGCATTTGGATCCGTGCACCCACTCCTGCCTGCATGTCAGATTTTGTGTCCATGCAGAAGTTGCTTCTGCATTTGCCTCTATAAGCTGCCTGTGGGGAGGGTGCAAGTGCAATGAAGCCTGAATACAGGATGGGTGAGAGCGCCTGTCTAAAAAAAACCCTAAGAAAATATTTGTGCAAATTAAAAACATTTTTACTTATGATATAGAGCATGTGGTAAGCATGCACATCATTTCATTCAGCAGCTGCCTATTTTGTTACACCTGGAAGCAAGAATATTTCTTACAATTTACAATTACAGTATCATAAAATACTTGTTTGCCTTTTCATCTACTGGGGAGAGCTTTCATTTTGAATTTTGAGGTCTGAAAACCTGTCACAGCTATTACGAGGGACTACACATTCTTATTTCAAATGTAATTATTTTACATTATGGAGAAAACAAAATGAGAAGTGGGAGGGGGAATCACTTTTCAGTGGACTGACCTTCTAAATAATAACTAAAATCTTTCTGTTTCTTGGCAGGATGGAGGCGGCTACTGCAGCAGTGGATTTCAGGGCATGGATATTTCTCCCCCAACAGGACCATTGTGGATTCTAGGAGATGTTTTCATTGGTCAATATTATTCTGTATTTGATCGTGGTAACAATAGAGTTGGTTTTGCTCCAGTGGTTGCTTATGAAGCCACAACAAATGGAGCATGAGGTAGTGCAGTAATGGCCTTTATTAGTCATATTTTTGCTGTCGTTTTTCAAACTTTTGGCTGCAACAACAGCGAAACCATAATCACAACATATGTAAAAGTAATGTTTAGTTTTAAAGAATCATAAATGACTGGACAATTCTTTGTTATACTTGAAATAGTAATGTAATTAATCAGCATACATTTTGAAAAAAAAAAATGACTAAAAAAAGTAATATAAAAACAGCCAATGCGTTTCAGGAAAAACACCAGTCCCCCTTTCATCAGGGCTAAACACAGGATAAAACTTGCATGAACTCAAAGAAGCCAGCGATTTCACACAGATCTATATTAGAAGCGATATTGAACTCTCCTCATGGAGGGACAACCTGACAGCTGTTGCTGAGCAGTAATTGATACATAGCTACAGTACAGTTAATGAGTGTTAACCCACTAAAGCTGGAAATGCAATACTGGCAGGATCACCAGGTGAAAGAAGCAAAGAAAGCCTGGAAAAGGCATCTAATGGCTGGTAAGCTGCAATATATAAAATATTTAATCTTTGGTTTGGATATGCTTTAAGCTCCGATTGTTCTCAACAGTAAATGTTTGTACTTTACAAGCAGTTATGCTGTGTATTTACCTAGGACAGCCAAACATGGCACAATCTCCACATTAATCCAAAGGTTCATATTTTACAAGCAGCTATGCTGTGTATCTACAATAGGATAGCCATAAATGGGATAATACTGTATCTTCACCAATCCAAAGGTTCATACTTTACAATTAATTAGGCTGTGTATCTAGGTTTTCTCATTAGGTGGGCTGTGCAAATAACATGGCTGATATCTTCTTGTCCAGTGTTCACAGGGAGTTATCTAAAAGATCAATCCATATTAAATACAGATGAATGTTGATTTCAATAGACATATAACACAGCTATCAACAAAATTTGAGTATTCCCCAGTTAGCACAATGTTTACAGGTTTTGGTGTAATAAATTAATGGATTAGATAGATTGCATTTTTGTATGTTTATGTTTATATACAGTAGATACGACTGGGCAATAATGGTTTGCTTTTACAATTATTAACACAGATGGAGCATTATTGTTAGAAATTGGGATAAGAAATCAACGTAGCCTTCACTACATTCATTTGTCGAAGAAAGATTTAGCTATTAACTTTTAAATCATCAATATATGTTTTGATTGTTGTAATATTGTTCATTAATAAAAACAAAATGAAAAATGAAAAAGCTTTATGTTAATCTCTTGGTTGATGATTCATACTGTGTAATAAAGGTAAAGACCAATGTACAAAAGGAGTTTCCACATAGCAACCAACTTGCTGTTATCTTTGTTATGTAGAGATATCAGACAAATGATCAGATAGCACTAAATGTGCAACATCAAATTTACAGTAGGAATGCAAAATAAATTGACAATAGAGATGGGCCAAACACCCCCGGTTCGGTTTGCTCCAGAACTCTTGAACATCGCAAAAGTTCAGACCCGAACCCCATTGAAGTCTATGGGATATGAATTGGGTCTTTGTATTTTAAGGAGAATCATACACCAAAATTAAAATGTAAAAATGGTGCGGGGTCCTATGCAAAATCTGTACCAGACCCTTATCCGAGCATGCAGCCTGGTAGGTAAGGAAAGGGGGAGTGAGCGAGTTCCCCCCCCCCCTTTCTGAACCATACCAAGCCATATGATCTCAACATGGGGGGTGTTTTGGGGCAGGGGGGGCTTTGCACCCCCCTCCCCAAAGCACCTTTTCCCCATGTTGATGGGGACAAGGACCTCTTCCTGACAACCCTGGGCTGTGGTTGTGGGAGTCTGCGGGCAGGGGGCTTATCAGATTATTTGACTCTGGAAGCCCCCTTTAACAAGAGGGCCCCCAGATCCCGCCCCCCCCCCATGTGAATGATTATGGGCTACTCCTAGTACTCCATAGTACCCCTACCCATTCACCAAAAAAGTGTCAAAAAGAAATAAAAACACACAGTTTTTGACAATTCCGTTATTAAAAATAAAAAAAAAAACAATGTTCCTCAATGTAGATCCTTCATAAATCATGCCACTGTAGAGCCACCTTGCGACGTGACCTGGTGGCACTGCCCCATTTGACATCACCGATTGGTGCATTCTGGGTTAGTGACATCCCATGGGGGCAGTGTCACCAGGTGACATCGCCAGGTGGCCCCGCCCCTTACCTCTTTAAGCTGGATCTACATTGTTTTTTATTTTTAATAAAGAAATTGTCAAAAACTGTTTTTATTTCTTTTTGACTTTTTTTTGTTGAATGGGTAGGGGTACTATGTACCCCATACTCATTCACATAGGGGGTGGCCGGGATCCAGGGGCCCCCTTGTTAAAAGGGGCTTTCAGATTCTGATAAGCCCCCTGTCCGCAGATCCCCACTACCACCATCCAGGGTTGTGGGGAAGAGGCCCTTGTCCCCATCATCATGGGGGTGGTATGGATTGGGGGGGTACCCCTGCCATTTTTTTCACATTTTTCTATTGCCATTTTTTTCTCATTCAGCTGTCAGTGGGGAAGCCCATTGACAGCTGATGACTCATCTGTTGTTAAGGACGCAGCAGCTGGCTTCCCGGCCCACTCCTTAAGACCCAGCTAATCACTATTCCCTGATTGGGAAAATTTGCCCAATCAGGGCTCAGAATGCACTGTGCAAAGTGCAGTGCATTGTGGGGCGCTCAGCGGGCGAAAATCCCGCCGAGTACCCAGCAAATTCAATGAATAGGCGATATTCGGACCAAACTTGGCTCGAATTGTTCACCCAACTTTAATTGACAATAAACTAGTAAAGGGGTATGTGGCAAGAATAAAATAATGTTTTAACAGGTGGCAGAACTATATAGAATAACAATATCTAGGATAACAAAGTATAAGAATAATTTACTAGTAAACATTAGATGACTGTTCCATCGACTGCAAACACAGTTACTTGTGGTTTCCTGGAGAGGGGGGGAGGTAACACATCTCACAAGGAGGCTGGCTATAGCTGGTAGATCAGGTGGTTGACCACATATCAGAACAGACTCCACAGATGGATGGCAGAAGGAATCTCTGGTCTGGATGTCCAAGTTGTTCCAGGAGTCACAGGGATGGGTGTGCAAGGAGGCATCTGAAGATACAGGGCCACCCAACAGGACAGAGCATAAGATAATGCTGTGTTCTCTTGCACTCTTAACCCACACAATGGGAAACAGCGAACAAGGAGGAATCCGCCACCTGGTGACAATTAATGTGCCCAGTCACTGCTGTTGCATCAGGTGTGAACTCTCTGAGCGCCTGAGGGCAGGAAACTGTGGAATTTAAATCTCCTGGACATGTCCAGTAGACCTGGAGATTGTAGGAGTGCAAGGGAATGTGGGAGCAAACTCTACTGTGTCTAAAGGAATTAAAAGTCTCTTTACTCACTGCTGAAGGTGGGTAAAGAGGGGCTCTACTACATCTTTAACGTCTTTGATTATTATAACTATTAAATTGTTTAAAATGAGGATATCGTTTACTGGAGATGTCACTTGAAGATAATCCTAATATTTGGGGACCCTAATATTTTCTATTAAAATGTAGCAGTATTGCATCAATACACATATATTCATTGAATATTCTGACATTAAAATAAACCTGTCAGGATTAGACATATGCAATTCGTTTTGTTCCGAATATATAATATCCAAAATATCCCGTTTAACAAATTTTTCAGAATATTTGTAAATTCGAATATTTGTAAATTCCTAAATTCAAAAATTTGCAAAATCGTACATTCGAAAATATGAGCGAAAATACAAAAGAATGAAATTTCCGAAAAAAGAGCGAAAATACAAAAATTTGGAAACCCAAAAAACAAACTAATAATAACTAACTGTAACTATTACTAACTATTAAATTATAGGTATTGGAATTTCCTTTCAAATTTGGCTGTTAAAGAACGTAATGAATACAAATTTATCCAAAGTTAAGAATTACCCGAAATAACAAATGCCATATCTAAACAGATGAAACGTAACAAATTAATAATAATAAATAACAATGATAATAATAACTTTTTATTATTATTATTATTCATTATAAATTCCTTCCATTCCATTTGTTTAGATGCGGCATTCGTTATTTCGGATAATTTGTAACTTCGGATAAATTTGTATTCATTACGTTTACTAACAGCCAATTTGAAAGGAAATTCCAATACCTATAATTGAATAGTTAGTTATTATTTGTTAGTCAGATATTATTTCAAGTTTTCAGATTTTTGTTCTTTCAAATTTTCAGATTTTCTTTCTTATTTTCGGAACTTGTGAATTTACGGATGTACGAATGTATGAATTTACGAATGTATGAATTTACAAATTTATGAATTGCGATCATAACGGATGACCCAAAACATGAAAAAAAAAAAAAACACAATGAATGAAACGAAAATGAACACATTTTTTGGCAGTGCACATGTCTAGTCAGGATAAAACATGAACTAAAGCTACAAAAAAAGAACTATAAACTTCAAAATCATTCTTTGCTCAAATGCTCTTTCACCAAAAAAAGTCCCCATTTCCTGTCAGGTGGAAAATAGGCATAGTCACTCCTCTAAGCCAGAATTTAGTACTTGGTCCTCGAATTTCCTATGGCAATTCCAAAGTATAGGCACATGAGAGGGGGGTGTATTTGATATACCTATGCAGGTGCCTTCATTGAGGAATGATGGACAGGAGGCTGTATGTTCTGGTGTCACCTTGTGCAGAAAACAAGCCATACACTCACTGCAAGCATACTGCACCCATCCTGACAGAGCCAGCAGTAATAGTTTTGCCAGAACTGTGCCTCAATCTGGTCTGCCCTGAATTGTCCACTCGCATGGATGATCTGGGAGACTTGCAATATGTGCAACTGGGGACCACGATTTGAAGAATATCCTTCTGTTCCATAGGGGTTTTAACTTGATGGTACAGGATGGTGTCCCTAATCTCTAGCCAGTCCCACTGCCACAGCAGGACCCTGGCTGTGTCCCTCAGCCCCTGGCACTCGTGGGAAGTAGGCTTATGCATCCGAGACAGGAACCGCTGAATTTGGGAGAGATCAGGGTCCTTTTGTTGACTAGTATCCAGAGTATGGATTTCACCCACTCCCGACAATGGCTCTGCCTGTTGGTTCCTGGAGAAGTGTGCAGGGCACAGCTGTGGGGGCAAGACGGGGCCACTTCCTTTTTCCTTCTGACCACATCACCTTCAGGCTCCTCTACTCGGAAGTGGGGGAGAGCCACCCAGGCTTATAATGTATTTTGTACTTAAACCAGGCCAGCCTGGAAAACCATCTTTGCTCTAGGGCCCCCAGCTTTGCCGTTTCCAAGTATGCAAAGGTTATTGTGTTTATAAATCTCAGATATTCCAACTCTCTCCAACTTACAAGCCAACCTCAATGCACTATTTAACAACTTCCTGACCATGCTATAGCCGAAAGACGGCTACAGCCTCGCTCTCACCATGGACATCCTCCCAGATCCATGCCTCTCACATGCTCCCTGGGGTGCTTATTGGGCACACTCTGTGAAGGTTGTTTTCTTAGGACACAGCTGATCAAAGATCACAGTGGCCCTTTATGATGTGATCAGCTGTGTCCAATCACATCTGATTACATATAAACAGACTTGCCAGTTATTGGCAGCCCTTCCCTCATGTGCTGTCACAGCGTGAGGAAAGGAGAGATGGTAACCATCAATTTTGACAGGGCACATTTACGCAGATAATCAGGGCACAGATTATAAGTGTTCTCTTTATCAGTGCAGCTCCATCAGTGCAGCTTATTAGTGCCCATCAGTGCTGACTATCAGTGTTACTTATCAGTGCTACCTCATCAGCACAGCCTCATCAGTGCCCATCAGTGCAGCTTATTAGTAGACATGGGCCAAACACCCTCCGTTCCGTTCACAGGTGAACAGGGGAAATGTTCTATCCCGAAAGGCAAACCCCATTGAAGTCTATGGGAGCCAAACAGGAAAAATCAAAAGTGCCCATTTTTCAAAGCAAAACATATTTTTTAAAAACATACATTTTTTTTCAGGAGCAAGAGATGATTTTAATTATTCTTAAAGTGCAACAATAAAAATGAAAAATTAATTTAAATATAGTGCCTGCGGGGTTCATTTCGTCTGCCCGTAAAGTGGCAAATCTGTAGCATGTATAGAACACGCTACAGCAAAAATTACATTTCCAAGAGAAAAAAAACAAGTTTAAAATGACTGTTGGTTATAATTGCTGGCACCTGGCTATTGAATAAATAAAGAAAAAACTGTGTGGGCCACCCCCACCCCCAGTCACTACCAGGCCCTTCAGGTCTGGTATGGATTTTAAGGGGAACCCCACACCAAAATTGAAAAAAAAAATAGTGTACCCCCCCCCCCCAAAATCCATACCAGACAATTATCTGGGCATGCATCCTGGCAGGTCAGGAAAGGGGGGGGATGAGTGAGCACCCCCCTTCTGAACTGTACCAGGCTATATGACCTCAGCATGGGGAAGTGGGTGGTTTGGGGCGACTCTGCCCCTCCTACCCCAAAGCACCTTGTCTCCATGTTGGACAAGGGGGCCAAGGGCCACATCTCCACAACCATGGCCGGTGGTTGTGGGGGTCAGCAGGTGGGGGCTTACTGGAATCCGAAACCCCAGATCCTGCCCCCCATGTGAATGAGTATCGGGTACATAGTATCCCTACCCTAGACAAGTTTTTGACAAATCCTTTGATGTAAATCCATTGTCAATCATGCCGCCCGTCGCATTGCCGACTCAAAAACAAAAAACAAAAAAAAAAATGCTCTGCCTTCTGGGATGGCTGACTGCCGAATGCCTCCTCTGCGCTTTAAACATAGAAACATAGAAAAGTGACGGCAGAAAAAGACTGAGTAGTGTATCGAATCTGCCCCTTTTTTATTTATTTTTTAAATTTATTTATGTTTTTTTACATTAACCTTGTTGTCTGACTATAGATTTATGTTTATCCCAAGCATGTTTGAAGCCATTTACTGTCTCACAACCTCTGTTGGTAGTTTATTCCAATCATCAACCACCCTTTCAGTAAAATAATACTTTCTAAGATTAGTTTTGAACTTCCCTCCAGTTAGTTTGAAGTCATGTCCCCGTGTTCTTGATTTTGGTTTCATATTGAAAAGACTGCCCTCCTGAACCTTATTCACCCCCTTGATGTATTTAAAGGTTTCAATCATGTCTCCCCTCTCCTTTCTTTCCTTCAGACTGTACATATTAAGTTCCTGAAGTCGCTCTTGATATGTTCTATCCCCCAGACCTTTCACCATTTTTGTTACCCGTCTCTGAACTCGTTCTATTTTATCAATATCTTTTTGTAAGTGAGGCCTCCAGAACTGGACACAGTATTCTAAGTGAGGTCTCACTAAAGATCTATATAGAGGAATCAGAACCTCCTTCCTCCTGCTGGTGATCCCTCTACTGATACATCCTAGAATTCTATTTGCTTTTCCCACTGCCTGGCCACACTGTTTGCTCATTTTGCAATCATCTGAAATTGGCACCACCAAATCTTTTTCTTCTGTAGTGCTGGCTAACACTGTACCCCCAATGCTGTACTCTCTAAGGGGATTCTTTTTCCCTAGATGCATTATTTTACATTTAGAAATATTGAACTGCAGTCTCCACTGCTTTGACCAATCTTCCAGCAATGCCAAATCATGTTCCATGTTACAGACACCTCAGGGATATGAACCCTATTACACACCTTTGTATCATCAGCAAAGAGACATACCCCCACCTGCTTGTAACATCATGGACTAGTGCATGCTGTTCCAGTGATGTCACAAGGGGGAGGGGCCATCAGGTGATGTTGCCAAGGGGCCCCGCCCATGAGTGGTCTGAACCGTTTGCCCAACACTACTTATCAGTGTCCATCAGTGCTACCTCATCAGTGAAGTTTCATCAGTGCCTATCCCATCAGTGCAGCCTCATCAGTGTCCATCAGTGCAGTCTATCAGTGTCCGGCAGTATCAGTGTCAGCATCAGTGCCCATCAGTGCAGCCTCATCAGTGCACATCAGTGAAGAAGAAAAATTACTTACCCCTACGCATTCACAAAAAAGGAGTGTAGTGGTGCAAAAAACAAGAGGCAGTTTTTGACAAGCCCTTTATTGTGTAAAATAGCTCTTTTCTTCTTTCTTCTTTCTTCCTCCGGTCTTCCTTCACCTTCTCCTGCCCCGGTCCTTCTTCTACTTCTTCTTTCAGTCTTCTTGCTTCCTCTCTTCATCTTATAAAAGAAGTGTCCTTATTAAGACTGCCCATTCTGGGAGACGCACAGGGGCCGGGCTGCAGCAACGGGGAGAGCGGCGGCGGTGAAAGAAGAAGGAAAAAGAAGATGAAGATTGAAGACGAAGAGAGGAAGGAAGAAGATAAAAGAAGAAGCAGAAGACCAGAAGAGGGACCGGGGCAGGAGAAGATGGAGGAAGAAAGAAAAAAGAAGAAGAGCTATTTTACACAATAAAGGACTTGTCATAAACGGCCTCTTGTTTTTTTTACCACTACACTCCTTTTTTGGTGAATGGGTAGGGGTACAATGTACCCCAAACCTATTCACATAAGGGGGTCGGGATCTGGGGGCCCCCTTATTAAAGGGGGCTTCCAGATTATGATAAGCCCCCCGCCCGCAGACCCCCACAAGCATCGGCAAGGGTTGTGGGGATGAGGCCCTTCTCCCCATCAACATGGGGACAAGGTGCTTTGGGGGTGACCTCAAAGCATCCTCCCCATGTTGAGGGCATGTGGCCTGATATGGTTCGGAGGGAGGGCCCTCGCTCGTCCCCACCCCCTCCTGCCATGCCAAGGCTGCGTGCTCAGATAAGGGTCCGGTTTGGATTTTGGGGGGACCCCACGCCATTTTTAATTTTAAATTTGGTGCGGGGTTCCCCTTAAAATCCATACCAGACCTTAAGGGCCTGGTACGGACTTTGGGGGAGACCCTACGCAATTTTTAAAAAAAATTTTGGTGCGGGGTTCCCCTTCAAATCCATACCTGACTTGAAGGGCCTGGTACAGACTTTGGGGGGGACTCCTAAGCAATTTTTTAAAACATGTTGGCACAGGGTTCTCCTTAAAATCCATACCAGACCTAAAGGACCTGGTATGGCCTTTGGGGGGAGACCTACGCAATTTTTTTTTATTTTGGTGCGGGCACCGCTGTTGTAAATTATTTTAAAAATTGTAATGACATGCCCCAGTCAAACAGGTGCTAAAAAATTGGGCCTTGGGTTTTGGCGGTGGCAAATCACCGCAGTTGCTCTTGTTGGGCGCAGGAACAGGACCTGCTGTTGTAAATTAGTTTAACCACTTAAGGCCTGGAGCCCTTTTTTACACTAGTTGTTAAAATCTTTTTTTTTGCTAAAAAATTTCTTAGAACCCCCAAAATTATATATTTTTTTCAAACACCCTAGAGAATAAAATGGCATTCGTTGCAATACATTTTGTCACACAGTATTTGCGCAGTGGTCTTTCAAGCGCAATTTTTTTGGAAAAAAACTGTTTTTTTGAGTTAAAAAAATAAGACAACAGTAAAGTTAGCCCAATTTTTTGGTATATTGTGAAAGAGGATGTTACGCCATGTAAATAGATACCATACATGTTACGGTTGAAAATTGCGCACACTTGCAGAATGGCGACAAACTCCGGTACTTAAAAATCTCCAAATGTGACGCTTTAAAAAAATTTAACGGTTACCAGGTTAGAGATGCAGAGGAGGTCTTTTGCCAGAAGTATTGCTCACACTCTGGCGATCGCGGCAATACCTCACATGTGTGGTTTGAACACCGTTTTTCATATGCGAGCCTGACTTACGTATGCGTTTTCTTTGCTGTGTGAGCTCGTGTGGACGGTGGCGCTTTACATTTTATTTTTACATTTTTTTTTTTTTTTTAACACTGTTTAAAAACAAAATATATGATCACTTTTATTGCTATCACAAGGAATGTAAACATCCCTTGTGATAGTAATACACCCTGCTCCAAATTATTATGCCAATGATATTTTTCTCATTTACCTAAACAATTGTGGTAAACAACAGTCAGCATAATTCTCATGTTATCAACTATTAAGAGTACAATTCAAATTTTATTCGAACAAACCTCCTAATGATAACAGTATTTTTTTTCAAAATAAAAAAACTTACAATGCACTGTTCCAAATTATTACGCACAGTAAGTTTCAAAATACTTTGTAGGTTGTAAAGAACTGAAAATTGTCATTTGTTGTGTTTGCAGCATATTTACTGAAATCAAAAGCTATTTCAATCAAACTTTGGACAACATTTTAACTTTTTAAACATTTTAACAGGTCACATTACATTTTAACATAGGACCCCTTATTTGAGAGAGGCTTCACAAGTCTTGCATCCATTGAACTTGTGAGTTTTTGGACAGTTTCTGCTTGAATGCAAGATGTCAGAATAGCCTCCCAGAGCTGCTGTTTGGGTGTAAACTGCCTCCCGCCCTCATAGATTTCTTGCTTGCGGATGCTCCAAAGGTTCTCAATAGGATTGAAGTCAGGGGAGGATGGAGGCCACACCATGACTTTCTCTCCTTTTATCCCCATAGCAGCCATTGATGCAGAGGTATTCTTTGCAGCATGAGATGGTGCATTGTCATGCATGAAGATGATTTTATCACGTAAAGCATAGTTCTTCCTTCTGTACCAGGGAAGGAAGTGGTCAGTCAGGAACTCCACATACTTTGCAGAGGTCATCTTTACACCTTCGGGACCCTAAATGGGGTCGACCAGCTCTCTTCCCATGATTCTGGCCCATACATGACTCCACGACGTCGCAGCCTTGTTGGAACAGGGTGGCCGTCCACCAACCCTCCACTAGTCCATCCATCTGGACCATCCAGGGTTGCACGGCACTCATCAGTGAACAGGACTGTTTGGAAATTAGTCTTCATGTATTTTTCTGCCCAATGCAGCTGTTTCTGCTTGTGAGCATTGGTTAGTGGTGGCCGAATGGTAGGTTTATGCACAGTTGCAAGACTCTGGAGGACTCTACACCTTGATGTCCGTGGCACCAGCAGCTTCAAATATCTGTTTGCTGCTATGTAATGGTGTTTTAGCAGCTGCTCTCTTGATCCAATGCATGGATCTGTCAGAAATCTTCCTCAGTGTGCCTTTATCTGCACAAACCCATCTGTGCTCTGAATCAGCCACAAATCTCTCAATAGTGCGATAATCACGCTTACGTTTTCGTGAAATATCGAATGTTTTTATGAAAATGTGTAAGTACCTCCACAATCAGGGGTGTAAATTGCCATCATCCCCTCATTATTCAGAACCAAGAGAAAAATGAACCCTATAAGTTGGGATTTTTAAGGCAATTTCCACAAATCAGTTTGTAAAAAATATATATAGTTTCTTTTGACAAAGGTTAAAAAATAGTAGTACCCATAATTGGACCACTTACAACAAAGAAAAACAATTATTCAATTATGCACATTGGTACAAAGGATAAAAACAGAAGGAGACACAAAGTCCTAAATAGATGGTGGTATCACCCAACCCAGGAGAAGTCCCATGGTCAACCATTGACCTATCCTAGGGGGGTTCATCCAACGTGATTCAGAATTGTTATCTGTGTTAATTCTTTCTTTAGGGAAACATACCGCCGTCTGTAAAGTAAAAAGATGTGCGCACTTATATCTTGTATAGAGCTTCATTATATGCAATCAACGCATATGCATTCTCATTCACATGTACATTACTTACAAAATAGCACAGTATATAACCCTCTGTGTAGTTCGGGTAGTCCTAGGTATACCATTCTCTCTCCGCTTATTGTATACTTCCCAGAACGTCAGGATAATATGACATAAAAGTACGACCAGTGCAAAAACCATATATTAAAATGGAAGGTTTCTAGAAAAAATATTACAGTGAGATTCAGACACAAGGAGCTGGGTGATTACTCAGCTCATTTTGAATAGAAAAACCTCTTATAAAAGGCTTACCTTCCACATGAAAATAGTTACAGGGAACCCGTGGATGGGGACAAAGAGCAGGTTGCCAGAACGAGCGCTACCATGCCCCAACTACAACGACCGGGCTGAGCCTACCCCTGGATCCACCGCTCGTCCCTGGCACACCCGCTGGCTGTGTGGAGTTCCTGTGGAAGCCGGAATTGGCTTTGATTGGGACTCCTTCGTACATTTCCAGGAGCAACGTTGCAACATCACTTCCTGTTTAGTCAGTGGCTAACGGCCCTGGTTTTAAAAAAAAATGACAGTATTCAGAATCGCCGTTTTTGGTGATCTGAATACTGTGAAGTGTAAAGGAAGGATGGGGGTCTGTTAGACCCCCCATCCCTCCATAAAGAGTACCAGTCACCATATATTACTATCACAAGGGATGTTTACATTCCTTGTGACAGCAATAGAAGTGATCAGATTTTTTTTTAAAGGAACAGTGTTAAAAGAAAAAATTAAATAAAATTTAAAAAAAAAAAAATGTTAAAGCGTCACAGTCCCCGCGAGCTCATGCAGCAAAGAAAATGCATACGTAAGTCGCTCCCCCATATGAAAACAGTGTTCAAACCACACATGTGAGGTATCGCCATGATCGCCAGAGTGTGAGCAATAATTCTAGCAAAAGACTTCCTCTGTACCTCTAACCTGGTACCGTTAAAGAATTTTAAAACGTCGCCTATGGAGATTTTTAAGTACCGGAGTTTGTCGCCATTCCGCGAGTGTGCACAATTTTCAACCATAACATGTATTGAAAGGGTCTTGTAAAAAGCCCCCTTAACCTCTTCCTTACTGGGCACTTAAACCCCCCTCCTGCCCAGACCAATTTGCGGCTTTCAGCGCTGTCGCATTTTGAATGACAATTGCACGGTCATGTGATGTTGTACCCAAACAAAATTGGCGTCCTTTTTTCCCCACAAATAGAGCTTTCTTTTGGTGGTATTTGATCACCTCTGAGGTTTTTATTTTTTGCGCTATAAACAAACAAAGAGTGACGATTTTGAAAAAAGAACAATATTTTTTACTTTTTGTTCTAATAAATATCCAAAAATAAAATATAAAAAAATAAATTATTCATTGGGTTTGGCCGATTTATATTCTTCTACATATTTTTAGTAAAAAAAATCGCAATCTGCATTTATTGATTGGTTTGCGCAAACGTTATCGCATCTACAAACTATGGGAATTGATTTATGGCGTTTTTATTATTATTATTTTTTTTACTAGTAATGGCGGCGATCTGTGATTTTAATCGGGACTTTTACATTGGGGCGGAAATGTCTGACATTTTTGACACTTTTTTGGGACCAATGACATTTATACAGCGATCAGAAATTTAAATGTCCCCTGATTACTGTATAAATGTCATTGGCAGTGAAGGGGTTAACCTGCAGGGGCAGTGAAGGGGTTAACAATGTTCCCTGGGTGTGTTCTAACTGTGGGGGGGATGAGTTAGCAGGGACATAACAGATCTAACTGATCCCAGTGACAGGGATCAGTAGATCTGTTATGTCCCCCTCTCACAGAACGGAGAACCGCCGTGTTTACATTGGCGGTTCCCCGTTCTGCAGCTCTGCAAGCAATCCCGGGTCAGGAGCGGACATGGAGTCCGCCCGACCCGCTCGCACACCCACTCAGCGTGCGGTGGCTGCCCGCCGCCGCCTGTGAGTGCGCACCGGGAGCATGCAAAGGGGCGGACGTCAATAGACGTCCACCCGGAGATTGAGATCCGCGCTGTAGCCGTCTTTCGTCTATAGCGCAGATCTCAAGAGGTTAATGTCTACATTGCTCTAGGGCTGGATTGCTCCTTTAAGTGTATTATTTTGCTTAAGATGTAAGTTTTGAAAGATTACTGCATAACAAATGAGTTTATGACTGAAACTAAAAAGAGGAACTGGCAAAATGCTCCGGACACTAGCTGTCTGGGCTGAGGAGGGGTATTTTCAATATTCTAAGTGACATAATTGTTCTGCCCAGATATAAGGATGCAATGATTATATAAATGTGTACAATCATACTTGGCTAATTGAATAAGTAAAGGAAACATGTCATTTGGACATATATTCCTTATTGGTTGGAGATAATTACTGACGCCCACCTTATCCTGGGTGTAAAAGAGCCTGTACAAAGAAGAATAAACAGATGTTGTGTGTGCAATATATTTGTGTGTTGTATTACTTTGCATACCCTGTCTCCTGCATGCAGATGGCCTGAGTGTGGCCAATGGAATGATGTTGAAGAATAAGGTATGTAATTAGATGATAATAAGGTGATAGTCAGGACTAGAGGTAATAAAAAAAATGTATGGTATCTATTTACTCGGCATAACATCCTCTTTCACAATATACAAACAATTGGGCTAACTTTACTGTTGTCTTATTTTTTAACTCAAAAAAGTGATTTTTTTAAAAAAAATTGTGCTTGAAAGACCGCTGCGCAAATACCGTGTGACAAAAAGTATTGCAACGATCACCATTTTATTCTCTAAGGTGTTTGAAAAAATATATATAATGTTTGGGGGTTCTAAGTAATTTTCTATAAAAAAAAACTGATTTTAACTTGTAAACAACAAATGTAAAAAGGGGCTCCGGGGGTTAAGGGGTTAAAAACTGTATATATTTTAAGACACCACGTCAAGTGTACTATATACCGTATGTACACCCCTGAATGCACTATAATGCACTGATATATAGTGTACACTCAATACGCTGTGTGCATATATACTGTATACAGTATCTCACAAAAGTGAATACACCCCTCACATTCACAACAATGTAGAAATTACACTTTGCTACAATGTAAAGTAGTGAGTGTACAGCTTGTATAACCGTGTAAATTTGCTGCCCCTTCAAAATAACTCAACAAACAGCCATTAATGTCTAAACCGCTGGGAGTGAAATATGCAAATTGGACCCAAAGGGTAGCCACCATTATTTTCCAGCACTCCCTTAACCCTCTTGGGCATGGAGTTCACCAGAGCTTCACAAGTTGCCACTGGACTCTTCCACGCGTCCATGACGACATCACGGAGCAGGTGGATGTTAGAATCCTTGTGCTCCTCCACCTTCCGTTTGAGGATGCCCCACAGATGCTCAATAGGGTTTAGGTCTGGAGAAATGCTAAGCCAGTCCATCACCTTTACCCTCAGCTTCTTTAGCAAGGCAGTGGTCGTCTTGGAGGTGAGTTTGGGGTTGTTATCATGTTGGAATACTGCCCTGCGGCCCAGTCTCGAAAGGGAGGGGATCATGCTCTGCCTCAGTATGCCACAGTACATGTTGGCATTCATGATTCCCTCAATGAATTGTAGGTCCCCAGTGTCGGCAGCACTCATGCAGCCCAAGACCATGACACTCCCACCACCATGCTTGACTGTAGGCAAGACACACTTGTCTTTGTACTCCTCACCTGGTTGCCGCCACACATGCTTGCCACCATCTGAACCAAATAAGTTTATCTTGGTATCATCAGACCACAGGACATGGTTCCAGTAATCCATGTCCTTAGTCTGCTTGCCTTCAGCAAGCTGTTTGCGGGCTTTCTTGTGCATCATCTTTAGAAAAGGCTTCCTTCTGGGCCGACAGCCATGCAGACCAATTTGATGCAGTGTGCGGCGTATGGTCTGAGCACTGACAGGCCGACCCCCCACCCCTTCAACCTCTCAATGCTGGCAGCACTCATACGTCTATTTCCCAAAGACAACCTCTGGATATGATGCTGAGCACATGCACTCAACTTCTTTGGTCGACTATGGCAAGTCCTGTTCTGAGTGGAACCTGTCCTGTTAACCCGCTGTATGGTCTTGGCCACCGTGCTGCAGCTCAGTTTCAGGGTATTGGCAATCTTCTGATGGCCTAGTCCATCTTCATGTAGAGCAACAATATTTTTTTCAAATCCTCAGAGAGTTCTTTGCCATGAGGTGCCATGTTGAACATCCAGTGACTAGTATGAGAGAGTGAGAGTGATAACACCAAATTTTTTTGTTTACAAAAGATTGTATTGGAAGGTTAATACATACAAAGTTATGGTATGAGGCAGGGAGAAAAAAAAAGAAAAAACTTAAAACGGGGGAGAAAGATGCATCAGTAAATAGTGAATATTAGTAAGATCAGATAAAAAACGAGGCATACAACAAGTGATAAGGTTTGTACAATCACTCTAAAAAATATCAGTTATCCAAGGATTTTGTCCCATATTCTATCTATCTATCTTTTTTTCTTTCTTTATTTTCACAATTACCTATCTAGCTTAATTGTCTGCAATCCGCAACTTAAACTATCTGTCTATCACACACTACATAGAGTTGCTGTACAAGCGGCTTTATATAGTGTGGGGCGTGGATTGAGACTGCTGAGCAGTGATTGGCTAAAGGCAATCAAAACTCTCACAGCAAGCTGCCCGCTGATTGGCCAAATCATGCAGGTCATGTGCATGCTTTGGCGCGTGGCATTCCCGACATTGTAGTGCATTATGGGGCGCACGAAGTTCCCGCAAATGCCCCATAATATTTGGAATGGCCCGAACAGACGAACACCCGATGTTCGACTCGAACCGGGAGCTCATCCCTAATCATAAGCTTTTAAAGCAGAGTTCCGCCCACATACATTTTTTTTTTTTTTTGCTGGTATCCACTCAGTTATTATGCATTACATAAATAAAGCAATTGTTAGCTTTTAATCCGGGCAGTATTCCTATTGTTTTTTTACTTAAATTGCTGATTGTTTTCCTTCCTGAGAGTTCCAATCTTAGTTGAGGGCATGTGAAGCCCACTCGCACCCTCCTTCTGTCTCTTCCTGGATAAGGTGCATGCTGAGTAACCAGCATGTACCTCTCAATCTCGCGCATGCGCACTGCACCTGTGGTGTTCTGTCACTTTGTCAAAAAACTCTGATTGTAATTTCTGGAAGTAGATTTTGACGAGTTCATTGTACTGCTCCTGCGCCTGCACCAACATAAACAAAAAACCCCGTGCCCGATCCTCACGACAAAATTAATGAAACCCATCAAATATTTAAATCACCGCTCTGCGCCTGTGTGACATACAGTCTCAAACCCTGTCACATCTTCCGATCACCGCACTGCTCTGCACTGCTCCTGTGTAATGTACAGTTCTATTATACAAACACAATGCAGATATGTGGAAACCTGTCCTGCTGCCCCCACCTCTGACCCCCCCACCCGTGATATTACCCCCACTTCTGACATTACCCCCCCACCTGTGATATTACCCTCCCCCCACCTCTGACATTACCCCACACCTGTGATATTACCCCCCCCACCTCTGACATTACCCCCACCAGTTATATTACCCCCCCACCTCTGATATTACCCCCTCCCACCTCTGACATTACCCCTCCAACTCTGACATTACCCCCCCACCTGT
>BLSH010198710.1:16473-29433 GCA_018402905.1 Glandirana rugosa
AAAAAAAAAATATAAAAAAAAAAAATATACATAAAATCTTTTTTCGTTCTTTATACCAAAAAAAAAAAACGTTTTAACAACGAGAAACAAATATCGCCACTAGTCACTGTGTCTCCACTAGTTTATGGTGGTTTTCTTTCGAGATAAACACCTTTTTTTTCCTGCAGTTCATGCAAAACCATGTTGCAGTGTGCTGGCGCGTTAACAATCAATTTCGCTTCGTTACGGCTTAGCTTTTTTTCACGAGACCAGGATTTCCCCCTTTAGGAAGGCCCCGACTTCACCAATTTTGCACTTTAACCACTTCAGCCCCGGAAGGATTTCCCCCTTTAGGACCAGAGCACTTTTTTTCGATTCGGCATTGCTTCGCTTTAACTAACAATTGCGCGGTCGTGTGACGTTGTACCAAAACGTACTTGACGTCCTTTTTTTTCCACAAATAGAGCTTTCTTTTGGTGGTATTTGATCACCTCTGTGTCACTGATCACCGCTATAAACAAAGAGCAACAATTTTGCAAAAAAAAAAAACCATATTTCTTGCTTTTTTCTAAAATACATATAAAAAAAAAAAATATAAAAAAAAAAATGTATTCATCAGTTTTGGCCGATATATATACTTCCTCATATTTTTGGCAAAAAAAAAAAAAAAAAACGCAAACGGCGTATATTGATTGGTTCGCGCAAAAGTTGCAGCATTTACGAACGATGACAATTTATGGGTTTTTTCTTTTTATTTATTTTTTTTTTTTTACTATTAATGGTGGTGATTTGCAATTTTTAGCGGGACTGCGACATTGCAGCGGACATGTCGGACACTTTCGACACTTTTTTGGGACCATTGACATTTATACAAGGATTAGTGCTGTGAAAATGCACTGATTACTGTGTAAATGTCACTGGCAGGGAAGGGGTTAACACTAGGGGGCAATCAAAGGGTTAACCGTGTTCCCTGGTATGTATTTCTAACTGTGTGGGGGCTGGGCTGCGTGGGGGAGGAGAGTGATCGCCGCTGCCATATACAGGAAGCATGCAACCACACTCCTCCCCTGTCAGAACGGGGATCCGTTGTTTACACACATGGATCCCCGTTCTGCCACTGCGGGGGAACGATCGTGGGTAGCCGGTGGACATAGAGTCCGCCCTACCCGCTCCCTGGCTCCCCCTCTACACAGTGAGCGTGCGCCCACGATCCGCGATCTTGCAGCTGCCGTCAGGTGCCGGCGGTATGCAATATTGAGCCAAGTTGCCGCCGTCAAACAACGGTGGGCGGTCGGCAACTGGTTAAAGGTAGAATCTCCCTGCCATAGTTCATCGGTTCTTGCCTACCCACCTTGCCATCTCATTTTCTGCAACCGTGGGTATTAGCATCCCTCACACTATATTGTCTAGTGTAGTACAAAGTAAAAATTCAAGAGGACTTTATTATAACTCACAACTGGGGATGCCAGCAAGGAGTGGCCATTTACAAAGTACCTGAGATATACAAGTAACTGTTTAAGCCCTGGTTCACACTGGTTCGGCTTTGAAATCGCACTACTTCAGCGCAATTTCACAGCTGCAGATCACTGCGTTTTGCACCTCCGATTTCATTGCGGCTTGCAACTTCATTTGTTAAAGGTAGGAACACACCGCTCAAGCCGACAGCCAGACCCACGTAGGTGCACGCCCTGGCTCGCCACCGCATTGCATGTAGACTCAAAAGGAAGGTTTGCCTATGAAACCATATGTAGCAAATTTTTGGCAACGATGTTAACACAAGAGAAAAAAATTGTTGTTTTCTGTATATGTTCTTGAAATTTGGGACATTATGTATGTTTTATGCACAATGTTATCTATATATGTTTTTAAACAGGGTTGTTTTTCATTGTTTCACATGTTCAGGTGCTGGGCATAATTATGCTAATTGTCATCAGCTGTTTTAGAGGGGGATGTGACTTTTTGAGTCTGAAGCCTCAAATAGCTGACCATTTGTGTACTGTCTTTGTAATGATTAAGCTTGTGGTGTACGAGTGAAACGCGTCTACATCCTTTCCTGTATATAGCTATTTGATGAATAAAATTTCAAGCGGCTAAAATTTATTTGTGGAGTGCTGCCTACCCTTCCTTTTGAGTCTACTTGTGACTTCATTTAACAGAAGTCTGTGCAAGTCGTAATGAAATCCACAAAAGTAGTGCAGAGACCTTTTTCAAAGTCACTGCGACTTGAGTCACAATGATTTGAACAGTTCCATTGCCGATAATAGAGTCGGCAATGAGCTGTCAAATCCCATGACAAATCGCACCAGTGTGAACCAGTGCTAAAGGCAATAAAACTTTTGCATCTACCAGAAACTGAAATAGAAGTATTGGGGGGAATGACCCTTGAACGTACCACTTACCAGACGGATCAGAACAGAAGGCAGAAGATGCTATTCAGTCGAGCCTGACCTAGCCCAAAACATTTCTAAGATGATGGTACTGAAGTGTAAGGATATTGCGGTGCCTTCAAGTACCTGTGTTAGTCTGAAGTTTGACCTTTCTGTCTCTGGAGCCCCTCGGATATGAGGCCAAGACTGTACATTGAGCTTTGACTTATGCCAAATCCAAGTGTAAATTAATCTCTGCCTCCTGTCGATTCTAAGGCCTTCCACCTGAGCTGTGTGCTGCAGAGGCTTTTGGCCATAAAATACAAGGGACAGAGCTTGTGGGCAGATGGGGGCATAATTTCAGCCCTTGGTACAGCCTGCGCATAGTAGCCAAAGGAGGCCCACAGGGACGTATGATCTTATTTGAACAATTAACTGATTTTCTTACTTTAGAAAGTCAGGTCACCTTTAATGTGGTATTAAATCCAGAAGCAAACCTTTTATTATATCGCAGCTTCCCAATTCTTAGATGTGGTGGCTGCATTAGTTTTCTTTTTTTATTATTTTTCCCTTTATTTTCATCTTGTAATCTGGTCAGTAAGGGTCGGTTCACACATGGGTGATCAGACTTCAGGCGCAACTTTGCTAGACGATTTGAACGTGACTTCAAGGCGACTTCAGCGCGACTTACAAGCGACCTCCCTGCCAGGCTAACAGAAAAGGGGAGATCTGGAGAACAGAGGGATTCTTAAAACATTGCCCCAACTCCCTTGTATATAGTTAAAGCATTGTTTTTAAGAAGTAGAATGGGATTTCAGGGTGCCAGATTCAACCAAATTCAATATTTGATAAAAATTCATTGCTATTTCAACAATTGTAAAATATATATAAAAAGACCATCAGATATGAATCATATAGTATAAATACATAGGTGCATGCTTTTCCATGTTTCGCCTTGATGTCGGCTTCTGCAGGAGCATTATTAACACCTTATGCTATTAATTCACTGAAATGAATAGAAAAACATCATATGTAACATTAAAAGATGTTTTTCCATTTATGTCAGTGAATTAATAGTATAAGGTGTTAATAAGACTCCTGAAGAAACCAACATCAAGGCAAAACATGTAGAGCATGCACCTATGTATTTATACTATATGATTCATATCTGATGGTCTTTTTATACATTTTATAATAGTTAAAATAAAAATGAATTTTTATCAAATATTGAATTTGGTTGAATCTGGTACCCTAAAATCCCTTTCTACTTCTAAAAACAATGCTTTTGCTGCCAGGTGACTTTGCCTGAGGCCAATCAGAGAAGAGAAGGAGGGGGTTGCCTGGGTAATTCGGGGGGAGTACCTGTGTAAATTCTTTTATCGCTTCAATATAGATGGGGGATCCGACTTGGAGGTGACTTCCATTGAATTCTATGCGCACAAGTCAGATAGAAGTCGCCTTGAAGTAGTACAGGAACCTTTTTTGAAGTTTGAGCGACTTCAGTAGTGTACATTAAGACGGCTCATTCATTTCAATGGGATTTCTGATGTCAGGCAACTTGGGGCAACACAAGTCGGAGCGCAAGTCCCTTATGTGTGAACCGGCCCTAAGTTTCAGTGTTGATGCAAACCATTTACCAATGACTGTGTGCTTACAATGTTCAGCTATTATTTAAGACCTTTATACTAAAAGAAAAAATGTTGCTGTAACTGCTTGTGTAACTACAGCGTGAGCTGGAGTTTGGCTTTAATTTGTTCGGGTTTCTAATTCTGCTAGTACATTTAACACTTCCCTCCCTCCAAGACTGACAAAGCTACTGTCCAAAGGTGCCCCTGTGCTCCTTCATCGAGAGCAGGGGCACGCAAATACCGGAGGTGTGTTACTGGCCAGATCACCAGATAAAAACAGAAAGGAAAAAGCCTAAAAAAGAAAACAAATGCAGCCACCATATCTAAAGATTGGTAAGCTTCAATATGTTACTTTTTGGGTTTAATAATTGCTGCTAGCAGTTGTCAGTTTTGGGTGGGCTTGACCTTCAGATAATTTTATTCCAAGTTCCTTCTTTTTAAAGCATGCACTGGCCACCTGATGGGTATTAATGTCATTGTAGGTCCTCTCCTGGAGGACTGGGACATCATCAGCCCTAAAGATGTCATTGGAACCGACTTATTCCTTGTGGACAAGCGTTCATTCACGGCAGCTCTGCCCTTCACTCAGTCCTTACTATCCCAGGTGAGAGACAGCTCTGCACAATTGAGGAAGATCTCCTCTTTAAAATGTAAAGTGTAGCTCTAGCCCAGACTGTTTTTCGATAGTTTTTGAATACAGTGCTGAAGGTATTACAGTCTGCCCCTCACTCCCCATAAAGATGAACCCATTTGTCCTGCATTAACCACTTTAAGACCGGTTCTCTTTTTGGAGTTCAGTGGTTAAGAGTTAAAATCAGGTTTTTTTGTTATAAAATTACTTAGAACCCCCAAACATTATATTTTTTTCTAACGCCCTAGAGAATAAAATGGCGGCCGTTGCAAAACTTTCACACCGTATTTGCGCAGCGGTCTTACAAGCGTGGTTTTTTTTTTTTTTTTTTAAATTCAGTTTTTTGAGTTAAAAAAATAAGACAACAGTAAAGTTAGGCCAATTTTTTTCCATATTGTGAAAAGATAATGTTACGCCAAGTAAAATGATACCCAACATGTCATGCTTCAAAATTGCGTCCGCTCATGGAATGGCCACAAACTTTGCAACATAAAAATCTCCATTGGCGACGTTTAAAAAAAATTCTACAGGTTAGCAGTTTTGAGTTAGAGGAGGTCTGGTGGTAGAATTATTGCTCTCGCTCGAACGATCACGGCGATACCTAACATGTTTGCTTTCATATGTGGGCGGGACTTATGTATTTGTTCGCTTCTGCGCGCAAGCTCGCAAGGACGGTGCGCTTTAAATTTTTTTTTTTTTTTTAATTATTTATTTTACTTTTTAATTTTTATTTTTACACGGTAATTTTATTTTAAAAAAATGTTTTGATCACTTTTATTCCTATTACAAGAAATGTAAACATTCCTTGTAATAGAAAAAAGCATGACAGGTCCTCTTAAATTTGAGATCTGGGGTCAAAAAGACCTCAGATCTCATATTTACAGTTAAATGCAAAAAAAATGACATCACAAAAAAAAAAAAATGGGCCCTTTTAAGAGCATTGGGCAAAAGTGACTTGTGACGTCACTTTTGCCCAGCCATGTTATGGAGCCGAGTAAGCTGCTTTAGTCGCTCCCTCGGCTCACGGACACTGGGGGGGACAGACGGGATCATCGGGGGCTCCGGTAAGCAGCGGAGATGATCGGAAAGCAGCGGGAGGGGGGGAAGGCACCTCTCCCGCCGCTGATAAAAGTGATCTTGCGGCGAATCCACTGCTAAGATCACTTTTATCTGAAAGAGAATCGCCTGCAGAAAAAATAGATACCGGGGTTATGGTAGCTATCTGCTACCATAACAACAGTATTCCACTTCAAACTGCCGCCGTATTATGACGGCGGGCGGTCTTGAAGTGGTTAAGGTGAAAAACCGTGAGGGCTTAAAACCCCTTTAAAGGCTACCTGTCTGTATTGTATATGGAAGCTGACTTTTGCATGCTCTGGGTTTCTTTCTGTTCATGGCTTCAGTGCTTAGTGAATTACTGACCTGGAGCAAGTATGCGGGTCAGTGGTCCCGACCATCTTTCAGGTTAGTGACTCTTTAATTACAGAGGACCTTATAGGTGTAGGAAATGCACCTTAAAAACAAAGCTTCTTTGACGTATCTCCTACACCCTGCTCCTCTTCTAACAGCTGTTATTACCAATTCTTGGCTGTCAAAATGACAGCCAGGACTTGCTGAGTGTCAGGCGGGCTGACTTCTGTAAAATGACACATGCAGATAGTCTGCAAGTGTCATTGTGTAATAAAATGTATCAATGTATTGTCACATTGTACTGACTATATCATTCATATTTAGCTGAAAGGAGTGACCTTTGATCTGCGTGTGACATTATTAAGCTTACAAGTAGCAAAAAAAAAAAAAAGTTTTATGAAATATGTATTCCTGTTTAACCCCTATTAAATGCCAGTTAACCCTAATCAGTCTTAAAGGATAAGTTCACCTTTGGGAACATGTTACATGTTCCACCCATTTTTAGGTTTCCAATGTTCCCAATGCTGCAGCCGCTGCCTGATTCCCCTACCCAGCTGTCACTTTTTGAAATCAGCACCTCTGTGCGGGGGCTCCGCCCACACGGCCGCGTCATTCATTCACACAGCTCTGTGCATGAATAAACTACAAGTCCAAACAGCCTTTGCAGCTGTTGGCCGGCTTGTAGTTGGGAATAAACTGGCGCTGTGGTGCACCGTGGTAGTTCATTGATTCTTCCTGTTAGATTATATCTGTTTGCCCATATGGGATGTATGGACACAGATACTCTGACAGATCTGGAGGGGACCTGCATGGCACCAGCGATCTGATGATCGCTGGTGCAATGCTATACAGGCTCCAAAAAGAAAAGAAGTAAAAAATGCATATGCAAAAATATGTCCTTTTTATATATTTTTTTTTCTCTAAAAAGTGAACTTATCCTTTAAGGAACTCCTTAAAGTCATTGTAAACCTTTTATTTTTTAATTTTTATTTAATAAAAATAACAAACATGCCTATACGTACCTGCTCTGTGCAATGGTTTTGATCCTCTTCTTCTGGGGTCCCCCGCCAGCTCACCAGGCCCCTCTTTTTTATCAGATGCCCCCCGGGGAAAGCTGCTTTCCCTGGGGGCACCGGTGCAGGCTCGCTCCCGAGTCCACAGACAAGGGGACCCCCCAATCCTATGTCACAGGATTTGATTGACCGCATGCCTGTGGCTCCTGCTGCTATCAATCTGCCCAATAAGGAGAGAGACAGCGTCTGGGGGATGTTGGGGACAGAGCTGCAGTACAGAAGGTTTTTCACCTGCATGCATGGAATGCATTAAGGTGAAACAACCTTGAGGCTTTAAAACTACTTTAATGCCCTTCTCCACATAGCAATACTTTTGTTACTGTTTTTTTTTCTAATTATTTTTAACACTGAATATTTAAATTTTTTTCATTTTCATTCCTATTTTTAAGTGCTGCGTAAGAAAATTGTGCAAAATTAAAAATAAATAGCCCTTTTTTATTTGCAAAGTGCTATACCTTGCTTTGTACCAGAAACCTCATTTCTGTGTACTTATAAGGCCTCATGCACATTGCAGCTTAAAAAAGCTGCTTTTTCAGGCGTTTGCTTTTTTTGTTGTTTTTTTTTTTATTCTGCCTGTAAATTCTCTTCCATGTTAGCCTATGTGTCTATGCACATTATAGGTGTTTTCAGGAGTTTACAGGCAGAAACAAAAAAAACTCATCACTTGCACATTCAGGAGAGGAACTTTTGAGAATTAAAAAAAAAAAAAAACAACACTCAAAAGCTCCTTAACATGTATTAAGGCTCCTTAATGTGCATGAATGCCAGGCCCACTCACTCGTTAATGCATTTTATTGGCTAGAATTTTGGGCAATTGAATTTATCATGGTACGTGAATGCGCATTAATGTTCATGCAAAATGCCTTTTTTTACCACGTTTTTGTGGCTGCTAAACTCCTGTAGGAGAAAAAAAGTGTCTAGCATACAGTGTGCATGAGTGAAGAATACTTTTTATTAACATTTGGGCTCTTTCACGTGAGCAGCCTGGGATTGGCAAAAATAGTTGGTTGAGCCACAACTTTACTGCCATTCGACTGCCCCCTTTAATCTGCAAGAGTGGCCGGACAGGGTTGTATACATGCTCTGTGCCTGGTGCAAACATTTATCCCATATCACGTTTGGTCGTCAAATGCACCCAATGCAAGTGAAAGGGGCTGAGCTGCATCCACATGTAATGTTTGAAGTTGTGGCATGGTGGTGCAAGCTTTTAAGGGTTAAAACAGGCGGCAAGAAGGCAGCAAATCGCCCCTTAGCGCTTGTCAACCACCCCCTGCGAAACCGCTTGTCAGAGGGGCTGCTGCTAGTTATAATTTTAAAATTACAACTGATGAAAATAGAAAAAGCAGTTTTTTACATTTACTTGCATAGAAAATCATAAAATAATTGTTGCCAGACAAAATAGCAAAACACAGTGTACATATTACTTTGATATTTTAAGTAATGAACATTTTATAGCTGAGTAATCAACCCCAACAGGTGGAAATGTAATGATCCATATGGGGTATACAAGTGTGAGAGCTCAACTCTTTTACTAAAAATCACATTCGCATGCAGCTCTGCACGTTGATAGGTTACATTAAAGTGACTGTAAAGTCTCTTTTTTTAAAAAAAAAAAAAAAAAACCAAACATGTTATACTTATCTGCCCTGTGCAGTTGGTTTTGCACAGAGCAGCCCAGATCCTCTTCTTCTCGGGTCCCTCTTCTGTGCTCCTGGTTCCTCCCTCCTGTTGAGTGCCCCCTCAGCTTGCTGTGGGGGCACCTGAGCCGAGTCACAGCTCCCTGTGTCCATTCAGACACGGAACCACGACCCGGCCCTGCCCCCTCTCTCTCCTGATTGGCTGACTGATTTTGATTGACAGCAGTGGGAGCCAATTGCGCTGCGCTGCTGTCTCAGCCAATGAGGAGGGGAGTTCCGGGCAGCTTAGACACTCCTGCAACATCGCTGGATAAAGACGGGCTCAGGTAAGTATTAGGGGGGATGCTGCACACAGAAGGTTTTTTTTATCTTAACGCATAAAATTCATTAAAGTGGATGTAAACCCACCACCCACCCAGTATAAACTAATGACACAGTATTAATGTATATATAAATGCAAGCCTCTTGCATCTATCCCTGCCTTTCAAATGTCCTTCCTGTAAGCGCTAGCAGCTCTGTAAAACGCTGAAATTAGAGGGTGTCTGTGTTTGCTGGAGTTTGGTGGGTGGAGTTGTGATGTCACAAGCCTCCCCACCGACCTCTATACTGAGACATTGAGGAGGGAGGGAGGGGGGAGTGTAAAACTTTCTCTGCTGTGTGAAGGAGATAAGCAAATTGCTTGTCACTCACAGAGCAAGGGGCGGAACGACTGTGTATTTCCCTGTTAGTCTGACTTTCTCTTCCTGAAAAAAGATAATCTCATTACTCACAGTTGTATTAACTCTTTGTGGCAAGACTGGGCACAGATGACATAACATGATATACTCTACCAAGCAGAATTATTATTTAATTTTTTTTTCGGGTTTACATCCACTTTAAGATAACAAAAAAACATTCTGCCTTTACAATCCCTTTAATTTAGTTAAACAAAAATTTTTGATTACAATTAATGTCTGTCCTGTTTTAAGCACTGATGATGTAGCCAGGGCCTCGTGGATGCATCCTAGGAAGGCTACATCCCCAGTGCCTTCCCTCTTAGATAATGTGTACTGTTGTGTTCCAGGAAAGAGAGATGGATTCATCTGATCAACTTCAGGTCAGATACACCCGTGAATGAATTCTGAATGATCTCAGAAATATTTAAAACTGATCCCATCCACACAATCTCAAAGACCATTGACAAACAATCTGTATAGGGAACTTTTTTCTTTATTTAGGTGGCCCAGTCACTATTAAATTAAATGTATTTTTTTGACCCAAAATGAAAAAATAAATAACAGTGGTTTTAACGAATCCCAAAAAAAAACGTTGGCTTCAGATTTTGTTTGAAAGAGTTTTCAGCTTTTTTTAGAATCAGTGTGAGCGGGAAAACTATAAATATCAAGTGTCAGACATGCTCTACCCTTTTGGAAGTTTATCCCAAAATTGGCTGTCTACACTGTGCAGAGTGGACAGGTACACTTTGACAATGGAACTTTGCTTGTGATGCAGGTGGGTCGTACAATTTCTCGTATGCAACAGGCACTGAGCTGGACGTATGGTGAGGATGTGAAACCTTTTAAACCCCCGCTCAGTGACGTGGAGTTCCACACCTACCTGAACCACGAAGGACAGCTGACCCGTCCAGAAGAGCTTCGCCTTCGCATATACCATGGTGGTGTGGAGCCCTCCCTGAGAAAGGTGAAGAGAAGAGCATTTATTAATGTTTATATTTCTAACTACAGATGGTGGTAGCCCTTTTAATATATAGAAGAAAGCCAATCAACTCTGCAAATATAGCTTTTCTTGCCTTTTTCCCTGTGCTTTATGGTATCGTTCACCATCTTCACAGTAACTGCAGAAAAAGACAGAAAACGAGGAGATCTTCTGCTTTACATACATGTTTGTTTTAATGTTCTTGGAGTCTATAGCCATAAATAGTGATTTTTGTGTTGCACTTGTGTAATCAGTGGAGGTCGAATTGTTAGAAGCAGGCAGCCCCTGCATAGATGGATTTAACATGAGCTTATTCTATATTGTTCTAGATGTCCAGATTTGAAAAGTAGAACATACACCCAGAGGGAGCCATGATGTCTTCTTTGTTCTTGGTCTGGATACATGCATGCATGCTCTACAACAGGGATATGCAATTAGCGGACCTCCAGATGTTGCAGAACTACAAGTCCCATGAGGCATATCAAGACTGACAGCCACAAGCATGACACCCAAAGGCATGATGGGACTTGTAGTTTTGCAACAGCTGTAGGTCCACTAATTGCATATCCCTGCTCTACAATGTAGCTAAACTTTGTAGGGGCTACTAGCCGTTTTTAACCTTGACTACATTAATCTATTGCAGCTTACAAATCCTACTTTATGGTACCTGGCACTGAAGGTAATGAATCAACTGTAGTAAAAGAAGTGTCCCATGAGCTGCACTTCAAAGCTAATCTGCTATAAAGTGGCATGTGGCAACCTCAACCTGGGCTCCAACCAGGCCAGGCCTCCAACATGTTTCACTCCAGGGGTGGAGCAAAATGTGTTGTGGGGGCATGGCCTGGTTGAAGCCCAGGCTGCGGTTACCACATTACAGTGAGTTTGCTTTGATGTGCAGCTCATGGAACACTTCTTTTGCTACATGTAAACGCTTGGAGCTGAGACAAGCTCCTTCCCCGGCCGGCAAGATTAGAACCCCTCAAAGCCTGAGCAGCTCGCACAATTTTTCATTGGTTCATAATTATTCAAACAGGTGCATGGGGAAGGTAACGTTCAAGTTGTCAGTCATTTTTGGCAGTTACATTGCACAAAAGGAGAGGCTTAATGTAAATCGAGCAGTAGCCTAGGCTTTTGGTGATGGCTCTTAAAGTGGCAGTAAACCAATGTTAAAAAATAAAAAAATAGGCTGGGCCACCTGCAGGTTAATGCCATAACGTACTAGTATGCGCTGCATACTAGCACATCGTGGCAGACTTGCCGTTCAAATGGAGCCCTCCAGCTGCTTGCTGTCACCGTTGTCAGCACTTCATGTTCACCCGGTGTTCCTGGTCTTCAAAGGCTGGACCACCAAGACGTCACGATTGCGGCACAGCGCTCTGTGCATTGACCGCACACTCGGTGTGACCTGAATACAGATCTGCTCGCATGTGCCAGTGACATCACCAGTTGCAGCCACTGTGAATATCTTCTAAATGACACACATTTACAAGATATTCACAGTACCTACAGGTAAGCCTTGATATAAGTTTACCTGTAGACTTTACTACCACTTTAAAGTGGAGTTCCACCCAAAAGTAGAACTTCAGCTCGTCGGATTCCTCTCCCCCTCAGGTTTCACATTTGGCACCTTTCGGGGGGAGAGGATACCTGTCTTTGATAGGTGTCCTTTTCTCTACATACGGGAGCCCGGACCGTGGCCGCTGACCTCAGCAGCCCTGTGCCCTCCTCCTCCGCTACCGGGCCAGTGTGATAGCGCAGTGGCAGCTCGCGCATGTGCAGTAGGAGCCCGGCCGTGAAGCCGAAACAGCTACACTTCTGGGCTCCCTTATCCTCAATGGCAGCGGCAGCACTCGACCAATCGATCCAAAGTTCGGTGGCGGTGCTGACATCGCTAGACTCCATGACGGGTAGGTGCCCTAATGTTAAGTCAGTAGCTACTGTATGTGTAGCTGCTGACTTTCAATTTGTAAAGGAGCGGCGGCGGACCTCCGCTTTAAAGCACAGGTATAGAAAATGCAATTGGTCATAACCTTCTCTTCCAAGCTATAATACTTGTTTTATTTCGCATTAAGATCTACTTGTACAGTCCTGCTCACCATTATTGGCACCCATGAAGTTTATGTACATATTGTGGAATATCTACTGAAGGAAATGTATCAAATTAACCAACATATTACTACAGATAGCTTGTGTTTGACAAAAAACTGTAAATGATAAATAACATTTAAAAAGATAAACATTATGAGGAAAACAGAGAAAACCATAATGCTTGCCTTGTCAGTGGTATTGGCACCCTTTGCTGCAAATCAGTATGGAAACCCAATTTGGCTCACTTGTTGCAGATCTCAAATGAGGATCACCTGTGATGAATTGCCTCCACCCATGTGACCCAAATTAGCCAATAAATGAACATTTTGGTTTTATAAAAAGCCACCTGTTATTCCCTCTTCATGTGTGACAATGGTAAAGACAAAGGAGCTGTCTGACGACACCAGAAATGCTATTATTTGCAAGCGCAAGACCTCCAAAGGGTATAAGGCC
>BLSH010198710.1:30324-40959 GCA_018402905.1 Glandirana rugosa
TTTTCGTCCGCAGAACATGAAAATCAAAAATTAACTATTTTACCTACCGTTCAATCGACATTCGGTAATTTCGGTAACGGTCGTTATTTGATAAGCAAAATAAATCGGTAACACGTGTCTCAACTCCTTCTGTTGGTTGTTTAGCCCCCCCTATCTCCTATTATAAAAATTTTTATGTACACAATCGTCCGTATCCCGATTCGAGTGATTCGATATGGTTTCTATAGTTCACCGTTTGTATTTATATGTCAGGACGAGTGGTAATAACCGTGGGGAAGTACAAAACGTATTGACTCACTTACAGAAGTCTTTATTTACCTTTACATGGTTTAAATATAGTCGTCCTAGAAAATTAACCTCCAGGTTTCATTAAATTGTTTCTGTTAACAATAAAGTTGTATCTATAACATTAATATTTCTTTTTTGTCTTTTGGTCGTAGATCCTGCTGATATAAATTTGGTACATTTCCATTTATTTCTGAAGACATTCACTCAGTTATGCAAAACATGAAGGGGTGCCAATAATGGTGAGCAGGACTGTATATTTATGTTTGCCACTTGATATCTTTGGTATAGCTTAGTGAGCTTAGCCCTATGCCTGCTAACACATGTATTTTTAAAAATATTATCCTCTATCCCCCCCGATTTGTTGGTTGTCTTCCTCAACTCTGTGCACAATGGCTAAATAAAACGAATAGTTTATTGCTGGCAATGGCTTTAATGGCTTACAGCTAACTTGCCATCCATTTTATCAATTAAAAACTAAAAGTACAAGACGCCTGCTTTTCTTTTTATTAGTTGGGAAAGGAAAACCTCTCCTTTGCCCTATTCTAATTTAGTTTCACTTTGCTGCTTGGGAACACTGCTGTTCATCTGTCCACCAAGAGCACTTAATTGGTGGTAAGTGCATTCTTATTGCATAGAAGGTTGGTAGCCAAGTAAATCAAGAACCCAGTGAATTTGGTACTGCTCTGTTTATGTTCAGCTTGTCCATGATTGCTCTGCAGCTGCAGACAGACTGACAGCAAGGAAATCCAATTGAATCTAAACCAGAGAGATGCATTGACTGTGTCTTTTTTTTCTAAGGCTCCATTTACACAGGACGCTGTTTCAACCTCCCCTGAAGGCTTTATCTTGACAGCTAGAAACCGGCGTCTAAAACGTCCGTTTTGCATTCCGCATTTTGCCGCGTTTGCGTGTAGGAGCATTTTTTTAAAAAAAACATTTTTTTTTTTTTTTTTTTAATGGAAACTCCTGTAAACAAAGCGCTCCTAGAGTCGAGTTACCGCGTTTAGGCACGTTTACAAGCTGTTTGGCTTTCAAATGCCTCTGAATTGGCGTCTGAACCCATTTTTTTGCGTTCCAAAAAAAGCCTCTAAACTCCCTGGAAACGACCTTGAACGATCCTGTGTAAATGTACTAATAAGATAAAATAGAGGAGAGTTCAGGGGCAGCTGAAAAATGCCCAAATGCCTCTAAACCTCAGTTTATCAGCAGCAGTGTAAATGAGGCCTAAGAAAGATCATAGCATGCATCTCATGGCTGTTTAAAACAGTGTCCAGTAACAGTAAGAATGGTGGCTCTTCTTGTAGCAGTTTAGTAAATTATTAGATTTTGTTTGGAGATGCTGATTAATTTTTTTTCTTCTGACATGTTTCCCATACCCTCTTTAGATTTGAAATTCCCTTTCCCTATGGTTCCTGTATTGTTTTCTGTCTTCTCCAGGTCGTCTGGCGTTACTTGCTCAACGTGTACCCAGATGGGCTAACTGGACAGGAACGCATGGATTACATGAAGAGTAAAACCCGGGAGTATTATCAGCTGAAGAGTGAGTGGAGAGAGAGGTGCAACCAGGAGGACCTTGAGTTCATTCAGGGTAATGTAATGAAAGATGTCCTCCGAACAGACCGCACTCACCCATATTACTCTGGTTCTGAGGATAACCCTCATCTACAGGCCCTGCACGACCTGCTTACCACCTATGCCGTTACCCACCCACAGGTGTCTTACTGCCAAGGTATGAGTGATATTGCATCACCTATCTTAGCAGTCATGGACAATGAAGCTCATGCCTTCATCTGCTTCTGCGGCATTATGAAGAGGCTTGAGGGCAACTTCCGCATGGATGGTGAGTGCATGTCCGTGAAGTTCTCCCATCTCAAACTTCTCTTGCGCTACTCTGACCCAGAATTCAACACCTACCTAATGTCCCGCGGTGCTGATGACCTCTTCTTCTGCTATCGTTGGCTGCTGCTAGAACTTAAAAGGGAATTTGCCTTTGAGGATGCCTTGAGAATGCTAGAGGTCATGTGGAGCTCTTTGCCCCCAGATCCTCCAGAGAAAGAGGTGGAGCTGGTGGGACCCCCCTGCGCTCCAGGAGAGTGTCGGAAAAACACAAGGAAAAGGCACATGATGAGGCCGGACCGTGGCCTGAGCCCAGAGGAGGAGACAAATGAAGTGGTGGAGAAAGAAGTGGAGGAGGTGACAGTTACAGAAAGCAAAGAACCTGTTGCACTGCAGGGATCTCCAGCATTGAGATGTTCTCTGTTGAAACAGGCGAGCTTTGGGCAGTTCAAATGTTATGAGGAGAATGAAGCACGGTCAAGTTTTGAGAATGATGATCTAGCAAGTCCTACCTTGCAGATCAGACAATCCACAGAGGAGGAGGATGAAGAACGGTTATGGGAACAGGAACCCCTCATAGGACCCCCTGATTCCCTTAGTGTCACCAAATCCATATCTGCTCTTTCTTTGAGCTCTTGCTCCCCCACATCACAGAGCTCAACATCTCTTGAAACTGCAGACCAAGCTGGTGAAACCTTTGCTGCTAAGCCTGAAAATGAGGTTGCACCAGAACCAGAAGAACAAACTGTGGCCACTTCCCCGGCCCCTATCAGCCTTCCCCCGCCCCAGGAGTTTGGACGTGGAAATCCTTTTATGCTGTTTTTATGCCTTTCCATCTTGCTGGAACACCGCGAGCAGATCATGAAACAAAACATGGGTTACGACGAGCTGGCAATGCACTTTAACCGCCTGGTCAGGAGGCACAACCTGAACCGTGTGCTGCACCGCGCCAAAGCTCTTTTTGCGGACTACCTACAGTCTAAAGTGTGGGATTCTGAGGAGGGAGATGAGGCCGCAGCAGAATCTCCTTCCACTTCCTGACCCTCTCCTCTGTCATTTCATAGCTGGATTGGTACCAATGTTTCCAGGCTGGGGACAATATGGTAAAAGGGATAGAACAAAGACTAATATCTACTCTGCAGACCAATATTTGCAAAGAAGTCCCTAGCATATGTTGTATCGCCATATTCTGAACAATAACATTTAGGAATGCAAAAATGTTTTTGCTGGCTTAAATGGGATGAGCAGGTTTGATTTGTGAGACCTAGCCAGAGCCAGTTGAACACCAATTTAACTTGTAGGCCTTTTGTTTTGCAACTTTATGTGGCCACAAATACAGTTGAACACAACAAATATGGTACTGCTACTTCTCTTCATGTTGATCAATGTCACGTTTTGGTGCCTTTACACACCAAAAAGTGACATTTACATTCATGCTAATCATATAAGCATTAGTTTCATATTTGGCGTGCAAGGAATTTTTATTTGGGGATTTATCAAGGAACCGCTAATGTTTGCCTATATGGTCTGCAACCGCTAACGCCTGCGGTGTGGTTTAGATTCATCTTATGAATAGGAAACTTTATATTTTGAGTTTACACAAAGCATAAAATCATTTTAGGATGGCAAACAAGCTAACTCAGTATGGCAAAAAGTAACATTCAAATCTCAGTAGTCTCCAGCAGAGTTCACTTGGTTCCGAGTTAGATAAACTGGAATGTGATTGGCTGCTGTGGGTTACTGAACTTGACCTATCCTCTTGTTTTATCAGTTGAGGACCTAGAAGGATGTTTTTTTTTAAAAAAAAACCAAGAGCCTGGTATGAAAGAGTTTGTGTATGCATGGTCTTGGTTTTACAAATGTCATTGGCTGTACTACATTAGGAATCATATATTTTGGAGGTCCGAAGTGCGGAGGTAACTTGACAACTTTTGGACCAGAATTATGTAGACTGAGTACTATTTAGAAACGTGCAATAAAATTTGGTGCAAACGTGTGAAACACTTTAGCAGCAGTTTAAGAGATGGACACTAGGGGGAGCTAATGGATAAGCATTCTAGTTTAGGTTGTAAGCCTTCGTTTTCTTTAAAGTGAACTTCTGGTTTGTCCACGCAAGGCAAAGAGTCAGGTTCACTTTACCATCTTCACATCATATTATGTTTACTTTCCATTTGTTTCTCCGCCTCTCCATTCACCACTGAGAATGAAGAGAAATAGCAGGTACTTTTGAGTGTGATGATGCTTGGTGATTGGCCCAATGCTGTCACGTGAGTGCAGGGATAGACTGCTCAGCCTTGTTAAAGCTCCAGCTTTGAGCTTGCATGTCCTTTTTATTTATTTATTTTTTTCCACTGCCGGTGGTGGAGGGAACAATGGAAAGTTTACAGTATAACCAAAAGCAAACTTGTTTAGAGGGGTTAGGGGTTAGAACCATGGTCAGGTATTTTATTGCCATCTCTACCCTCTTTAGGGAGATTTACACTCTTTAAATGTCCTGATCACCAGTGTCAATGGTAATGAAATTGGGAATAAATCTAAAATTGAGTTGTCACCAGAACAGGAATAGAGCGGAAGTCTTACAATGGGGACACTTGTTTCTGAAACAGCTGCCTTAGGCTGGAGTCACACCTATGTATTTGCAGATTTGCACTACAGTCCATTTAACATGGTTCCCTTTGGAACACATTCTGTAGTGCAAATCTGCAAAATGCACTAAAATTGCATAGGTGTGAAGCAGGCCTTAAATGGGACATCCCTCACATTGGAAAGCTATCCACTCACTTCCTGTTGCGTCTAAAGGACAGGAAGTGAAGGGAAGTCTACCTAATGAGTCAAAGATGGCAAAAAATAGCTGCAATTTTAACCTATCCCGACTGTATCCAAAATGGGTAAAAATTACCTCTTAAAAAGGAGCTCCAGTCCCCCACCAAAAAATTAAAAGTCAGCAGCTACAAATACTGTAGATGCTGACTTTTAATATTAGGACACTTGCCTGTCCAGGGATCCTGCAATATCGGCGCCTCAGCTGATTTTTCAATCGGCTCTCGGGTGCTGCTGCTGCCGCCATTCGTTGCAAGTGAAACTGGCAATGAAGCTTTGTGGGTTCGCAGCCCATTCCCTACTGCGCATACACGAAGTGTGTTGTGCTTTGCGAATGGCCCTGAGGGGGGCTGAACTTCCGAGGGACCTCACCGTGGCGTGGTCTCCCGGAATTGGGGACTGGTACCTGTCAAAAACGGGTACTCGCCCCCCCCCCCCCCCCCCAAAGGTGCCAAATGTGACAGCTGAGGGGGTGGTGGGGGGGAAATATACATGCGGGGCTTCCCCTTTTGGGTGGAGCTCCGCTTTAAGTACTTTTAATTACTATAGACTGCATTTAAAGTGAAACTGTTTCTTTGCCCTGTAGGGGGGGGACACAGCTTCATTTTAAGGGCTGTAAGGATGAAAGTTACTGAAAGAAGAACTGCTTGTGTTGCATGTAGTAATTAAACAAAGCAGGGAGACAACATCTGTGCAGTTTCCCCGCTACATGTGGAGAAATTTTTATTTTTTTTTCCCTAGTGTGCAGCCACCTCTCCCTAGCATGTCATAGCTGGAAAGGTCCAAACCAGGCATTTAAATCCCATCTCCCATGCGGTCAGACTAGTTTTCCCTGTTTGGTTCCTGCATAAATAGTAGCTCAAGGGGTGGGGTGGATACTTTATGAAGGTGCTTGTTACTGGGCCTAGCTGCTCCAAAGTGTTATTTGGTTATAGGAGATTTTCTCAACACCTTGTTTAAAAACATTATCCTCATTTTTTTTCTATTCGAACACAGATTATTGATATCTCTATTTGATCTAATTTGGGTAACATTGATGTGGGGGTGGGGGTTGTTTGATTGAAGAGGGATGTATTACCATATAATAGAATGTATTGGGGGTGATGTGTATATACAAGGTGCCTGATTGGCCTGACAATTTCATATTTTTAGCATAGATGGGACAATGGGAAATAAATTGGTAGCTAGTGATAACCGACCATGGTTAAGTATTGTATAGCCTTTATAATAATATAGTACAACCTATATGTGATTTATAGCATATGTGACAGTGTATCAGACCCAAGTATAATAAGCACATAGAACAAATAGTGATGGAGATATTTCAGTGAGATGCCACAATGTACATTCCCTGCTGTGGCCTTTTTTTTTCCTTCATATTAAGCAGAACAAATCTTTTGCTTTTGTCTGTACTTCCTCATTGGTTGTATGCAGATTTCATTTAATGAAGAGCACCTGTCTTCTGTGCATGAACTGGTATTACCACAAGCCAGGTAGCCAATTTGTCTAACGCTGGCCACTTTACATTATAATCTGATTGTTCAATCAATCTTCTTTAGATTTAGAATAAGTAATGAGGGCTGCGTAGAATCCAGATATACTATAGCTATATTTTTAGTTTTGAGGAGAAACTGAAGGAGCAGGAGAAAACACAGGGGTCTTGCAAATTGTGCCCCTGCTGGTACTAAACTCAGGTTTCCCAGTTCTGCAAGGCAAGAATGACAGCAGTTGCGCTGTCATTTACCGGTAACTTGCAACATCATGGAGGAATGTGATGGACTATGTTCTTTCCAAAGGTGACAGGGGCACTTGAACCGAAATAACTCTATTGATGAAAGAATAGCAAGGCAGAAAGCTTTAGGGGCAATTTACAAAAACAGGGGTTAGTTGGGTACCTTTGCAGTGCAAATACCCTATTTGCACTGATGTGAAATTTGCACATTGATGGTATTTATAGGCACTGCCAGCTAATGTGCATCCAGATTTTGCATTCCAGTTGAACTGAGTGCAATTAGTCAGCACCTAGCTATTATAGCAGAAAGTTGACGGAGGGCAAACTGAACCTATGCCAGAAACCCACCACCATTCACAGAAGATGTCCAGTAAATGAATCCTATAACTAAAAAAATCAAGTCCATGTCAACTGCATCCTTTCAGCCGTATACTTGATCCAATCAATGGTTATTACTACTAGAGCAGAAATTTCCAAGATTGCAAGTTGACACTATATCGGGCTAATTGCACACTGCTCTCTGCTTTGTAAATCGCCCCTGTTCTGTGTACACACCTTTACATTATATGTCATATGGTTGGAGGAAACCAGTATTTTCCCAAAACTGTGGAGGAGGTTGGAGTGTCAGCTTCCCGGTCCTCGTTCATTTCATTCCAGCCTTTAATTTTGCACATGGGCACAGTGCCTCTTATTTATTTATTTGAGTTTTAATTCTGGTTTGTTTTTTATTGTGTTTTTGTTCTTTACTGTTCTCTATTTTTTTTTTATGTTTATTTTTTTTTACAATGTTTTATTGGTTTTTGCCAAAGAAAAGTTTCTAAACGTACATGTGCAACAAGAATGGAGGTAAGCGACTGATGGCCGTACAACACTAATCCTCAGACTGCGGCAGTGTGTTAATTTGTAAGCATGGCTTTATTTCAATTCAACTGGTTATTCTCTAAATGGAGTCTTTTTAAAGTCCTGTTTTTCTTTTTTTCTTTTTTTGCATAGAGTGGAAAAGGATTAGAATGTCGGTCATCTTTTCAGTGCTATCTGGGGCTCTGTTGGAGAAATTTTTACTCCTTGTCCTGCTGAAAACCTGCAGCAGGGACACAATAAAAAAAGTGACAGATTTGGCCTACCCTGTGAAAAGTGTATGTGTGTGTGTATGTATATGTGTGTATGTATATATATATATTAGTGTTACTGTTGGAGATTTTCCCTCACTTCCTCTCTGGTGAAGGTGCTGTCACCATGGTAGGAAGGGAGGGAAAATCTCTTAACATGGAGCACCTGATAAAGTATAAGGGGTTCTAATGCTTCCCTACTCTATCCACAGCTAAAACAAACTTTGGTTGCACTCAAGTTCATCTCTAGGGAAGACATATTTTGCACATTTGCATTGGGCCACCTTGGCTCAATGTAAGTTGACTTATGTGATACCTGATTGGCCTCCATGGAACCCGTAATTCACTGTAGTCGCCCAAGCTATAACAGTGATGGACAGGATGCCAGTGCTGTGCCTAGGAACTGCCCTTATGCATTGTTGCGACCGACTGTAGTTGCTATGCAGAAAGTCAACTGATCACAGCTCAGCAGACACCTGGAATACCCCTGCTATCACTGTATTATTATTATTATTATCATAAAGGATTTATATAGCACCAACACTTTACGCAATGCTTTACAATATGAGGGCAGACAGTACAATAACAATACAATTTAATAAAGTAGGAATCAGAGGACCCTGCTTGTCAGAGCTTACAATTTAAGGCAGGTTATATATATATATATATATATATATATATATATATATATATATATATATATATATATATAAACCATATATGGGCAGGCTGAATGTACCAAGTTGATCAATCAATCAGCTTGGGTACAACCAGCAAGCCGGGTTTTACCTGCAATAATCACTGCCTTTTCCCAGCAGGAGCGGCTTCCACTGCTGGGAGGAGGCAATGGCCTGGCAGGAGGGATTCCCACATCAACATAGTGTTGATGGGGGAGTCATATGTATTTTTCCCTGCAACTCGTGGTTGCAGGAAAGAAAATCGGTCCATGTATGGCCGACCATAGAGAGGGAGGATCAAGTGATACGAAAGGTAATAATTGTGTAGTAGCCACTACAGTGATTTGCAGCTTCACAGGGGGCAATTGGGTATCACATATGCATACTTACATTGTACCAAGCTAGCCCATAATAAGTATGAAAAATATATAATCTCTGGATGTTCACTTTAAAGGTAAGCTGTCAAGAGGAATTAACGGACTCGCTTACTTGAAATGCTGTTGAAAATGCTAGTTGCCTGCCTATCTTTAGTCCTTTGATTTGCTGACCTGGAACAGCATGCAGTGAATCTACTGAGCACTCCAAATCTTTATACTTGTTCCATGTCAGTGGCTAAAAATGTTTTGAAACCAGTGGACGGCACCACAGCCATGCAGCAAAGTCAGCCAGTTTATGTAAGTTCACCTGTAACTTCCCTTACATGCCTTGCTATATACAGTAGCTTCCTTCTGTTAAACCATGTTTTTATATCTACCATCATGTAAGTGTATTTCCATTGTCCTGGAATAGCATATAGTTGCTTTCTGGATACATTAGACACCAATTCAAGGAGCAAAGCTAATAGTCTGAATCCCTGGACAACAATAACGCTTCTACCTGAACACTTGCAGAAGTGCTTTTATAAATCAACAGGTTAAGTCATCTTTAAGCCTCGTACACACGATGCGATTGTTGTACGTCATACTTTTCCCAAAATTGGCTGTCCGTGATTTTGTCTAACATACCAACGGTAGTCAAATTACTGTTCGACAAAGCCGAACATAGTGATGTGTTACGAGTATATAAAGAGGAAGTTCAGGTGAATGTGAATTACGGATGCAGGTTTACCCAACCGAACACTTCCTGGATTCCGAGCATGCGTGTTTGTACTTACAGCTTTTGTTTATCCAGCTTCTGTACACACGAGCCGAAAATAGTTTGCTCATACAACTTCTGTTGGGCGATAATTCAAAATTGGCTGTCGAATGGAGCGTACTAATGGTCGATGTATTGTACGCAGGGCTTTTTTTCAGCTGGAACTTGGTGGAACTCCGTTCCACCACCTTTGGCTCCGGCCCTCTGCTCCCTGCTCACCTCTACCTTTTGTAAACACAGAAGTCCGGCTTCTGTGTTTACAAGGGACAGCTTGTCTAACAACGGCTCCCACAGATCTAAATCCTGAGTGGCTCCAACTGAGTGCAGGATGGGGACAAGGAAGATGCAGGTGCCTAGGGTGCAGTGCAGATGCCGACACCCCCACTAGATGATCTCTCTGCAAGTGAGAGAGGTGGAGCCAAACACAATGTGCAGTTAGGTACATGAGCCAAATGATGCTTCAGCTTTATACAACAACCAAAGTAAGACATGTGGAAGATGGTGGAGCTTTTAAGGAGGTGGGGAGAAGATGGGGGCAGTATAGGAGGATTGCATGCAGAGTTCAGAGCTGAAGAGGGTTGAAAGTGAGATGGCGATGTCGGGGGGGGGGGGGTGTTTGGAGGGTCGTGGTTGAGTTCCTGTACCTATTTTCTGAGAAAAGCCCTGATTGTACGTCAAGCTGTGGTACAACCGTTTTCTGCCAATAATTGTACCGTGTGTGCGGGCCATTAGTTAGGAGACCCCTTTTAAAGCAAACCTGTACTTTGCCTATGTAGTGCAACGCAACAGGTTCACTGTAATGTCTCCCTTCTCCAGCAGCACATACTCTTTTTGTCTTTTTTTAGCTCCCTTCCGCTTTATCAGGAGCCAAGAAATGACCTGATTCTTCTGGGTATGGAGGAGCATGTGACTCAGCCCATGTGACTGCATTGGTGATCGACCAGAGCTGTCGCATGCAATGGAGGTCCTTAGCCCTTTGTGCAAGCTCTAACAAGTGTGACTCTGTTGGCTGAACAGAGCAGTTGGGAGTAAAGGAAAG
>BLSH010198710.1:55364-69052 GCA_018402905.1 Glandirana rugosa
TGTCTTAGAGTTAGCCTAAGTCCAGACCTGAAACTGAACCGGTAAGATTGTGGACCTATACAAATAAACACTTGGTAAGGTAACATCTAAAACGAAATACAAAACCTAGTAACAGAACAACCTTCTGTTTAGAGGCAGGGTCAGAGTCCAGAAAACGTCTGAGGTAGTCCAAAGGAAGGTCTTACCAGGACATAAACCGAGGTCGGTAGAAGGGTAGTTAAAATTTGTAGAAGGGACAGGGCCGACTTCTTTTCGTCCGGGTTTGGTACTACGACGGTGGTGGTACAAACTGTCACCCCTACCACACGAGTCCCACTACTCGACACAACGAAAATGCGGTTTGTATTGCAAAACGTAACAACGGTTTTTCAAAAACGTTATGTTTGGCGTAAAAGCAACACAGCTCATCACCCTGAGCACACCATCCCCACTGTCAAACATGGTGGTGGCAGCATCATGGTTTGGGCCTGCTTTTCTTCAGCCGGGACAGGGAAGATGTTTAAAATTGATGGGAAGATGGCTGGAGCCAAATACAGGACCATTCTGGAAGGAAACCTGATGGAGTCTGCAAAAGACCTGAGACTGGGACGGAGATTTGTCTTCCAACAAGACAATGATCCAAAACATAAAGCAAAATCTACAATGGAATGGTTCACAAATAAACATATCCAGGTGTTAGAATGGCCAAGTCAAAGTCCAGACCTGAATCCGATTGAGATTCTGTGTAAAGAACTGAAAACTGCTGTTCACAAACGCTCTCCATCCAACCTCACTGAGCTCAAGCTGTTTTGCAAGGAGTAATGGGCAAAAATTTCAGTCTCTCGATGTGCAAAACTGATAGAGACATACCCCAAGCGACTTACAGCTGTAATCGCAGCAAAAGGTGGCGCTACAAAGTATTAACTTAAGGGGGCTGAATAATTTTGCACGCCCAATTTTTCAGTTTTTTATTTGTTAAAAAATTTTGAAACATCCAATAAATTTCGTTCCACTTCATGATTGTGTCCCACTTGTTGTTGATTCTTCACAAAAAATTACAGTTTTATTTCTTTATGTTTGAAGCCTGAAATGTGGCAAAAGGTCGCAAAGTTCAAGGGGGCTGAATACTTTCGCAAGGCACTGTATATCTGAAATGTCTCTGAGATAAGCCCATTTACCCAATCCTGCGCCATGGGCTCACGATAGATGAAAAAACATAGCAAGTTTGTATAGGGTTCCTGCACAGACTTTACAATCCAGTTTTTATCTGGGGATTGTAGAATGAGGCCATATGGTTGATAATACAGATCTTCTGTGCTGTAAATATTTTAATCCTACAGTATAGGACACAGGCAGAATATTTATACACCATGGTTTATAGGTGTGTACCTTCAGGTAAGTGGTCACTGCCAAAGCTTTCGAGGATAAGCAACCCGAGTGCCTCCCCTATAACCCTAGCCCACTTGGAAGTCCTCCGTTTTGTACTAGTGTCTAAAGGTGATTGACCATTTCTCCTTCACAGAGAAAATCACCATTAGATTAACTAGCTTACTATTTTTCTTTACTATTTTTTTCTTCCAGTACTTCAGTTTTTTTACACCAGCAAAGAAGCAGTGTATCTGCTGGTGCAATCTTGGTAAAACCTCAGGAGCTGTACCCAGACCCCACGCTTTGGGGACAGCCTATAATGTTTGCTTGGAACTTGGTGCAACCTATAGATAGCCACAGGGTGTTTTACAGGTTCCAAGGCCTTGGTCCATTGCTATGGAACCCAGTCCCCTGAAGACCCCTTCGGGGGTATGCCCACTGTCATGGACGAAGCCTGAACTTTATTTCCAGTCTGGTGTTATAGAGACAGGGTCACCCTATATCTCTGACAGTTACAGTTAAAACAGAGCTACGTTTGGATTGTATTCCCCTCAGTGTAAACTTTTCAAACTTGGCACTAAAATTAACCACTCAAAGCTCAGTTTCAGGTGGAAAGTCAGGTATTACATTACACCACTGGTCACATATTTTAATGCCACTTCCATCTAAAGCTCTAATCTAAAGGTAATCTGGCACCTTTCCTGCCTGTTCCCCAATGTGGATTTGCTACAGCACTGTCTACCCCTGGGTATACTGCATACTCATTACAGACAGGTTTACCCTATACTCTGTACCCTTTACATCTTTGAGTACCTCACAGGGGAATACCCTAACTTGTATCTATGGTGGAGATCAGATGAAAGGAAGTCAGTGCAAATTTGCAAACAAACATCGATATGCCGAAGGCCCACAGAACACTCAACCTCAGAGTGACAATGTGGGAGATTTAAAACTGGAGCACTCAGAATCTGGTGCAGCTGTGCATGGTAACCAATCCACTTCTAACTTTGGCTTGTTCAATTAAACTGACAATAAAACCTAGATTTTGCACTCTCCAGTTTTAGTAAATACCCCCCAATGTTTCCAATGCGTGAGAGCAAGAAGCGACTCTAATGCCAGTCTCCGCATTAGATTCTACCTCAGGCATGCTTCTAGCGGTCTTTTTGACTACAGCAGAATTCTGCGCACCTGTGTCACATTTCCTTGGACAGATTACAGCCATTTCTGTCCAGGCCCCAAAAACGCCACGCCTGTTCTCCTGTTCCTGTTTCTCAAATGGAGTAAAAATCTGGTATGCCAGTCCTAGTGAATGTGGACACAGAAGAAAATGTAAATGATATTCGGCCAGTATTTGAGGAAGCTGCAGAAGATTTTTCTCTCCTACATTGTCAATATATTGAAGAATGAGCTTCATGCAACATGCTTGCCAACATGGAAAAGTTTGTTGCCTCTGTCCGCAGAAACCTTAGCATTGCGCAAGCTAACTCTTCTTCATCCTTCATCTCTCCATGCCCATTTGGGTACGAAGAGCCCTACACAATGTTCCCTGTTCATTCGCAGATAGAATGGGCAGTCTATGATGACTAGGTCACTCCTCCTGAAAGACTTTTCACGCCCCTCAAAATCTTTACTGACCTCTATCTGCTGGAAAGAGAGTCCACAAAGAAGTAGGCTATTCCCGTGGTTGAGCCTGCTGTCCTGAATAAACATCTCTCTGGTCCTGTTAAAGATGTCCTTGCTTTCAGAGGTTCTGCAGATAAAATGTTCTAGAAAGCTCTCATCAGTCTTGTAGGCCCAGCCCTGTAACCAGCTCTTGTTGCAATTTCAGCATGTGAAACTGCAGCTAACTGGACTAGGGCAACGAATAACCAACATGACCCTGTATTTCAGGATCATAGAGTTACATTACACATACAGCATTTGCCTTCTGCTCTGCTTTTCTGTATATATGCACAAAATCTTATGGCTAAAAATTTGGACAGCCAAGTTGCAGGCTTACTAGACAACCTTCTTCTGACTCATCTGCTTTCCAGCTATCATAAAACATCCACAACAGTTCAGATACTCCTGGCATATGGCTGGTTGATCAATTTTAAACAAACTTGCTCTCCAGTCTTCTTTTCGCCTGGGGGATACTTGGGTCTGGTCCTAGACACATCCCAAGCAAAAGTCTTAATACCAGAAAAGAAAATTATTTCACAAAGAGCGCAACTGGCTCAGAAGAACTTGACACATGGACATACTCAGACCTCTAGCAGGCAAGCCCTGGCCTCCTTCAAGAGGCCAGATCTGTTATCTCAAGGCACTCTATTTCATCCTGTTTCTCAGTCTCTGGCTTTAGCGGCCTGGCTATTGAACATCCTGTATTAATGGATAGAGGGTTTTCTGAGTCTGTGAATCCTACCTTGTCAAAAACAAGAAAAGTCTCCTCCAGGAAAATTTATTGTCAAACCCAGAAATTCTTTTTTGCCTCGTGTTAAAACAGGGACTTCAATCCCAGAGATTACTCTGGTCTTCCTACAATCCAGTCTTGACCAAAAATTAGCCTTAAGAACTCATGAATCTGCCTTATTCTTTTACAAAGGCCTCTGACTTCACTTTCCCTTGTAAAAACTTCAAAGTGTGTCCCGCATTGTGCTCCCCTTTCAGCACCCTGTGTTTCCTTAGGATCTCAAGTTGGTTCTCTGTGCCCTGCAGACAGGGCTGCCATCGGGGGGGGGTACAGGCAGTACTGCCGTAAAGGGTCCGAGCGTCTCAAGGGGCCCGGCGACGGCCCGCTCCCCACCTCGGCTGGTCTTCCTCTCCTGCACCACTGCCACGTAATTTCTCCCTCTCTTATAAGTTTATGGTCATTGGAGTGACCATAAGCTTATATCAGAATTGTTCAGCAGTCTCCCCACTAGTCAGCCCCCATACCGGCCCCCGCACCCCCGATCCATTGCCGCTCCAAGCGGCATCCCTCCTTCCCCTCCTGCAGCCTGCAGCTTCTGCCTGCATTGAGCTGACAGGCTAGGGATCGAGGGAGGGGGGCAGGGGAGCAGTGCGGGTGGGCGTGAAGTTGGGGCTTGGGGGCTTGGTATACATGTGTATACCAAGCCCCCCTGTTGTACAGTGTATATAGGCAGCGATCACTATAAATCGCTCCTATATGCACTGACAGCTGATACAAATCACTCACTGATCATAGTAAACCGTAAGTGATACAATGAATCAGACTGTCATTTCACTTCATGAAAGAGAAAACTTTATACAGATTTCTCATCTATTCAAGTGCTACAGAGAAAGGGACTCTTCAGTCCCTTTCTCAGTCTCAAAAAGAAGAGATACGGGGGTCTGTTTAGACCTCTGATATCTCACCAAAGACCCCCCCTAAAAAAAACAAAAAAAAAATGTAAAAATAAAAAACACATAGTATGACCCCCCCAAAAAAAACTGTAAAAAAAACCCCCACAAACCTAGTAAGACCCCCCAGGTCTACCCCCACTCACTCCTTCAGGGTGACGCCCCCCCCAAACAAAAAAAAATGTAAAAGTTTAAAAAGTAAAAAAACAAAAACACAAAATAGTAAGGTCCCCCCGCACTCAGTAAAAAAAAAACCACAAACATAGTAAGACCCCCCCCCCCAGGTCAACCCACACTCACCCCTCCAAGATGACCCCCCCCCACTCACCCCTTCACGGCTTCTTCAGATTCTCCTCCAGGCCGTCTCGATCCATCCTGATTGGCCAGGAGGAAAAGCCGGAGGACAATAGCGAATATTTAAGTGGGTAGGTTTCAGGCACAGTGCTCTGTGCCCCGAGCCCAACCTTTTTCAAGCCAATTAGAGCCTCAGGTTCTAATCATGTGGCTTGAAAAAAAAAAAACCCCAAAAAACTGGGCGTGGATGGGAATAGAAGTTGTAAAAGTGTTAAAATAAAAGTAGGTTCACCGAAGGACTCAGTGGGATGACCAGTGGGCATATTTGGTGAAACAGTCAGGGGGCGGGCCCTGGGGAATGTTGGTGGTCAGGCCCCCGGGGGTCCCAGGCCTGAAGCTGTGTAAGGGGCCCCAAAATTTCTGATGGCTGCCCTGCCTGCAGAAACCACCCTTTGAACCTATCAGGGATATCCCTCAGACGTTCTCTTAAGAAAAATACCCTTTAATTGTCACTGTCACATCTGCTAGATGTGTGTCCGAACTGGCAGCCCTTTCCTGTAAAGAGCTTTTCCTCATACTTTACAATGATAAGGGTGTCGTGCATCGAATAATAAGGGTGTTTTCCATACTTTCTCCTGAACGTGGTCTCAGGATTCCACCTCAATGAGGATTTTGTCATACCATCCTTGTGCCCTGCTCCTAAGCATCCAAGGAAAATCTCCACACATTGCTCGGAGCCATTAGAGTATACCACAATGCTTCTGCTCCACTCAGATGACAGCTCACTTATTTGTCCTGTTCTCTGAACCTCACAAGGGACACTCTGCTTCAAAGTCCACCATTGCATGATGGATATAAAATCTGATTGCAAGACCTTACATTCTCAAAGAGAAATCTCCTCCTTTGCTTTTACGCACCCATTCCACTGGATTGGTGGGCACTTTTTGGGCATTTCAGCATCAAGCCTCTGTAGCCTAGTTGTAAAAAAATGCCACTCGTCTTCTGTCATACTTTTTCAATGTTTCACCAGGTGGACGGCTAAGGTAAAGTTCTCACAGCGGCTCTCTGAGATTGGGTCTTCTGACCCTTGTTGGGCCTGTTGGCACTGTTCTGTTCCCCCCATTCCTATGCTTAGGGGTGTCCCATGGTGTATAATAATCTGCCTGTGTTCTGTACTGTAAGATGAAGGTAAGAGGAATTTTGACTTGCCTATAAATTACATATTTTGAAGTACAGAACAGGACACAGGTCACCCTCCCTGCCATTTCTTGGTTTACTCTCCATTGCTTGCTACAAAACTAAAAGAGTGGTGTAGGGAAGGTGCCCAGGGAGTGAGTCCTCTAAAGCTTTGCCAATGTCAATTCACTTGAAGGTACATGCTTATAGCCCATGGCGTATGACTATTCTTGCCTGTGTTCTGTACTTCAAGATATAGAATTAACAGGCACGTTGAAATTCATCTTCTTTTTTTTTTTATAAATCTTTCATACAATTTTTCATTTTGCTGTATCTTCATGACATGCCTACTTTATAGCCATTTTTGTTTTTGCAAATTGTTTAAGCTTTCAAATAAACACACCCAAATGGAGGAGGTAAGGGGATAAAGTAACAATAGTTTAGGAAAAATATAAAAGGAAATCTATAGGGGATGGTAATGAATGTATGCACAAAACTTGTGTGCTACTGCTTCACACTGCTGCGGCATGCTTTTCCCACACCATGGGTGCAGCGCAGCTTACCCACGTGTTTGGAGCTTGTTAGGGGTGCTTTCCCATAAAGTTTTATTGTGTCCCGTGGTTTTGGTGCTCGTTCTAAAAGTGCACCAAAATTCCTGCATGCTGCATCTTTGGTGCATGCCAAATGATAAACAGACATCCATTTGTAATATACACTCTAACATAGGAGTACACAATTGGTCAATTTAAATAGGAAGACAAATAGGGCTGTGCACCAGTGTGTCATTAAGAGGCCTCTCATGCACTCCCTAAGTACACAACTTATGAAAATGAACAAAATTATGGGGGCATGTAAAGACTAATTTGGGTGTAACATGGTAGCCATTCTTGACCTATGGGAGCATAGTGCCATATGTACTGTGGCTGGTCCCCCCTACGCGTACTGTTCCATAGTAACACTCTTGCATAGCATTAGGCAGAAAGGTGCAGTAGGGAGATTTGTTAAGGTACAGTATCTCACAAAAGTGAGTACACCCCTCACATTTTTGTAAATATTTTATTATATCTTTTCATGTGACAACACTGAAGAAATGACAGTTTGCTACAATATAAAGTAGTAACTATTCAGCTTGTATAACAGTGTAAATTTGCTGTCCCCTCAAAATAACTCAACACACAGCAATTAATATCTAAACCGCTGGCAACATAAGTGAGTACACCCCTAAGTGAAAATGTCCAAATTGGGCTCAATTAGCCTTTTTCCCTCCCTGGTGTCATCTGACTTGTTAGTGTTACAAGGTCTAAGGTGTGGGGAGCAGGTGTGTTAAATTTGGTGTTATCGCTTCACTCTCCCATACTGGTCACTGGAAGTTCAACATGGCACCTCATTGCGAAGAACTCTCTGAGGATCTGAAAAAAAGAATTGTTGCTCTACATAAAGATGGCCTAGGTTATAAGAAGTTTGCCAAGACCCTGAAACTGAGCTGCAGCATGGTGGCCAAGACTATACAGCGGTTTAATAGGACAGGTTCCACTCAGCACAAGCCTCACCATGGTCGACTAAAGAAGTTGAGTGCATGTGCTCAGCGTCATATCCAGAGGTTGTCTTTGGGAAATAGATGTATAAGTGCTGCCAGAATTGCTGCAGAGGTTGAAGGGTAGGGGGTCAGCCTGTCCATGGTCAGACCATATGCGGCACACTGCATCAAATTGGCCTGCGTGGCTGTCGTCCAAGAAGGAAGCCTCTTCTAAAGATGATGCACAAGAAAGCCAGCAAACAGTTTGCTGAAGACAAGCAGACTAATGCCCCGTACACACGGTTCGACGATTGCACGTACGATCGCGTCGAATCGTATGTTGGCTGTTGTATGCAGCATACTGACTGCACTACACGATCGTACGTCCGGGGAAAGAACGTTCAGGTGATTGTAATTAGCATCCGGCCGTTCCTGACTTTGGGCATGCGTGTTTTGCACAATACAACTTTGTTATACCAACTGCTCTGTACACACGATACAACGGTCCTATGAGAGCTTGTTGGTATGACCAAGTTTTCTAGTCTGCTCATACAACTCCCTTGTACTACCGTCGTATGTTCGACTGTTCAAATCGCGCATACAAACGATCGATTTTGCATACAACGGTCGTGAGTACGACTTGTTGTATGCGATCGTCGAACCGTGTGTACGGGGCTTAAGATGGACTGGATTACTGGAACCATGCCCTCTTGTCTGATGAGACCAAGATAAACTTATTTGGTTTAGATGGTGTCAAGCGTGTGTGGCGGCAACCAGGTGAGGAGTACAAAGACAAGTGTGTCTTGCCTACAGTCAAGCATGGTGGTGGGAGTGTCATGGTTTGGGGCTGCATGAGTGCTGCCAGCACTGGGGAGCTACAATTAATTGAGGGAACCATGAATGCCAATATGTGCTGTGACATACTGAAGCAGAGCATCCTCAATGGAAGGTGGAGGAGTGCAAGGTCTCTAACATCCACCAGCTCAGCGATGTCATCATGGAGGAGTGGAAGAGGACTCCAGTGGCAACCTGTGAAGCTCTGGTGAACTCCATGCCCAAGAGGGTTAAGGCAGTGCTGGAAAAAAATGGTGGCCACACAAAATATTGACACTTTGGGCTCAATTTGGACATTTTCACTTAGGTGTGTACTCGTTTGTTGCCAGCAGTTTAGTCATTAAGGGCTGTGTGTTGAGTTATTTTGAGGGGACAGCAAATTTACACTGTTATACAAGCTGTACACTCACTACTTTACATTGTAGCAAAGTGTCATTTCTTCAGTGTTGTCACATGAAAAGATAGAATAAAATATTTACAAAAATGTGAGGGGTGTACTCACTTTTGTGAGATACTGTATGTCACAGTAACGCTTCCCAATGCACCCCTATGTTTGGCTACTTTTTTCTTGGTAACAATGGTCAACAGTGAAAATAGAGGAGTGACTCTCCCCAGTGGGGATCCAGACAGCAATAAAATCGTGACAGAAGGTCTATCCCTTTCCCACTGTATCCAAAACTAAAAAAGATTTTGCCTAGCGATCCACTTTAATTATCAATTGATGAAGTCACAATAATAAATGCTGGGTATAGAACTGTCCACACCCAAAACAAAAGTGATATTCCAGCAAGTACTATAACTCTGTTCCAGTATATTCAACACATTCAACAATGTATCAATAATATAACAATGTTCCTCCATTCTCTCTCTTTAGCCTGGGCTCACACCGCACCACGGAGAGGCTCACAGCAGGAGTCCAGTGCATCCCCATTCACCATTTCAGGTCCCATTTCAGTCCAAATTTTTGGCTGAATTCAGACCTGAAACGGACCAGAAGACACACAGGACTCCTGTGCAAGTTGCTTCTGAGATGTGTGAACCAGCTCCATAGAGAGCTAGTCACAATCTCCTGAAATGCGAATTGGATTTGGAGAAACCTGCATCCAATTTGCAATGGTGTGAACCCAGCCTTATTCCCTTCCTCTATTTCCCCCTATGTCCCTCCATCACCTCCTTCTCTTCTCCTCCATACATTCCTCCCATCCCTTCCCTTTATCTCCTGCCTCCATCCCTCTCTTGCAAAGTTTTATGATAAGCCCTGGATAAATTGGCAAACTCAAGCCCAGATTCTCAATGACAACCGGTCTGGTATGACCAGGGTCATGTAAATCATACACCTAAACCCCAGTCATAACAGTATACAACAACAAAGTTGATTATACAGTACCTTGAAAAAGTATTCATACCCCTTGAAATTTTCTGTACTTTGTCACGTAACAACCAAAAACATAAATGTATTTTATTGGGATTTTATGTGATAGACCAACACAAAGTGGCACATAATTGTGAAGTGAAGGAAAATGATAAATGGTTTTCAAAATTTTTACAAATATCTAAAAAATGTGTTTTCAGCCCCACTGAGTCAATACTTTGTAGAACCACCTTTCACTGCAAAGTGAATTTCGTCCATTCTTCTTTGTAAAATAGCTCAAGCTCTGTCAGATTGGATAGAGAGCGTCTGTGAACAGCAATTTAGAAGTCTTGCCACAGATTCTCAATTGGATTTAGGTCTGGACTTTTACTGGGCCATTCTTACACATGAATATGCTTTGATCTAAACCAGGGATCTCCAAACTCTGACCATCCAGCTGTTGCAGAACTACACGTTCCATAAGGCATTGTAAAACTCTGACATTCACATACATGACTAGGCATGATGGGAATTGTAGTTCCTGAACAACTGGAGGGCAATATTTGGAGACCCCTGATGTAAACCATTGTAGCTTTGGCTGCATGTTTTTGGGTCAAGGGGGGAGACAGGAGCGCCAGACCAAAGTGCAGTATGCCATTAGAGAATTTATTAAAAACAAGCTAAATGCATACTCACAGGTGTGAATAAAAACAAGCACATCATATGAAGTCCATGTCACTGTCGTCTTGCTGGGGGTGCGTATGCCGATGAGCAGATGGAGGCTGTGTTGTGGAACGCACTGGGAGCAGGAAGTACCAGATCCAGGAAGTCCCGTGGACAGGAAGTGACGTCAGTGCTGTATCTAGCCAAGGGGATGATGCGTTTCAATGCACTCTGCATTTTTCTCAGATCTGAGGAACTTTAAACTTCTTTAACTTCTCCACAACTTTATCCCTGACCTGTCTGGGGTGTTCCTTGGCCTTTGTGATGCCCTTTGTTCACTAAGGTTCTCTAACAAACCTCAGAGGGCTTCACAGAACAACTGTATTTTTACTGAGATTCAATTACACACAGGTGGACTCTATTTACTAATTAGGTGACTTCTGAAGGTAACTGGTTCCACTAGATTTTAATTTGGGGTATCAGAGTAAAGGGGGGTGAATACAAATGCACTCCACAGTTTTCAGATATTTATTGGCAAAAATTTTGAAAACCATTTATCATTTTCCTTCCACTTCACAGTTAAGTGCCACTTTGTGTTGTCTATCACATAAAATCCCAATAAAATACATTTGCATTTTTGGTTGTAATATGACAAAATGTGGAAAATTTCAAGGGGTATGAATTCTTTTTCAAGGCACTGTATATTGGTTTAAAAACATAAAAATGCCTGGACAAAATCTGAAAGATCTTGTATAACTTTCAGCAAAGGATTTTTTCTTAAATTCGTTCTATCCCCTCACTCTATATTCCCAACCCTTACCTTCATTTCTCCCACACCCTCTCTTCCATCCTCTTCATCTTTTTCCCTCCTCCATCCTCTTCTTAAATCCACTCCTCCATCCCTCAATCCTTCTCATCTTCTCCCAACCCTTCCCTTTATCCCCTTCCTCAATCCCTGCCCAGCCCTTTCCTTCTTCTCTCACTTCCCATATTATTATTATTATTATACAGGATTTATATAGCGCTGACAGTTTGTGCAGCGCTTACCCATACCCTCCCTTCATTCTTTTCAACACTCTCAATCCCAACCATCCTTTCCATCCACCCATCCCTTCCTTTTATTCCCTCAGTTCATCACCTCTATTCCTCTCTCATTTTCCTCCATGCCCTTCTTCATCTCATCACTCTCTTCCATCCCCTCCCTTCACCTTCTCATAGTTACATAGTTAGCCAGGTTGAAAAAAGACAAAAGACCATCTAGTTCAACCAAAAAAAAAATATATATATATATATATATATAAAACCATACAATCCTTCACCTACAGTTGATCCAGAGGAAGGCAAAAAAAACCCCAGCAAAGCATGATCCACTTTGCTATAGCGGGGGAAAAAATTCCTTCCTGATCCGAGAGGATTCTCCCTGGATCAACTTTACCTAAAAATGTTAGTACCCAGTTATATTAAGGAAAGAATCCAAGCCTTTTTTAAAGCAATCTACCGTGCTGGCCAAAACGACCTCTGGGGGGGAGTCTATTCCACATTTTCACAGCTCTAACTGTGAAGAAACCTTTCTGTATTTGGAGATGAAATCTTTTTTCCTCTAGAGGTAAAGAGTGCCCCCTTGTCTTCTGTGATGGCCTTAAAGTAAATAACTCCACACCAAGTTCACTATATGGACCACTTATGTATTTGTACATGTTGATCATATCTCCCTTAATCTCCTCTTCTCAAGAGAGAATAAATTCAGTTCCTCTAATCTTTCCTCATAGCTGAGCTTCTCCATGCCTCTTATTAGTTTGGTTGCCCTTCTCTGCACTTTCTCCAGTTCCCCGATATCCTTTTTGAGAACTGGTGCCCAAAACTGAACTGCATATTCCAGATGAGGTCTTACTAATGATTTGTACAGGGGCAAAATGATGTCTCTCTCTCTCTGGAGTCCATACCTCTCTTAATACAAGAAAGGATTTTGCTTGCTTTGGAAACCGCTCCTTCCATTCTATTCCCTTCCTCAATCCCAACCCAACCCTTCTTCCAGATTCTATCCTCCCCATACATTCTATTACACCCACCATACCCTCCTTCCATTTCTTGTCTTTTATAAATATTGTATGTGAGAACCCACAGGCACCCAGCCAAGCACATTTGCAGATGAAGGGTCAGACACAACACAGGCTATCAGTGGAGCAGCACATAGGATGAATCCATTAGAAGTCTGGGGTCATAAGTCACAGGTGGTAGGTCACTATTGATAGTTTAGGCAGGATCCTGTTTCCAACACTGTTAAGCGGTTTCTTTTCCCCACACGTGATGTAACTGATGATAACTTTTCTACACATGAAGATAAATGCATAAACTGTTTACCATCTGGGCGAGAGTGGAAATGAAGTGATTTAGGGCTGTCAAGTAATTGATGGCACACTCCTTTCAGCTGCTCAGGGTTCAGGTTCAATGAATGCTTCTAATGTAAGAGGAGTCATTTTTCCCATATGGTTTTTCACTTCAACAGTTTGATCTCAAATGCTATTGCATTGCGGAGCTTTTGCCACGTTATTTGTTCATATTTTTAGTAAACCTGACCTACAAAGTTATGTTAATATAGATAAACTTTTACGAGACTGAGCAATCGGTTTCCCATATACAAAGTTTACATCTTTTATCAGTTTTTATATAAGGTTAATCTTAGAGTAAAATTCCATCTATATTTAAAGGCAAATATAAAGTTTTATTGTTATTGTTATTCATAGAAGGATAAAAACACAAAGCAGGGATATAAGTCTGTCTAATAAAACGTAACAAAAATAAGCACAAAAGGAAAAATACACTAGGTTGACAAGAACAGTTTTTTCACATTATTCATATCATAGAAAACGTGAGGAAAAAAGAAAAAAGGTAAAATACAGTAAAACTGATCTCAAACACTAGGTCTCATACTACAGACAATAGCATGAGTGAACTACAGTACTACATTTGGGTAAAAAACCCAGGGTAGCGATATCTTAGAAAAGTAAAGCTCTAAGGCACCTTATATCCTGTTAGGAACTGCTATGATAGCCCCCGGCCAGGGCCGGCTCAACCACTAGGCGGAGTAGGCAGCCGCCTAGGGCGCACTGCCGCCTAGGGCGCCTGGCTACTGTTGATCTGTCACTGGCTGCTTTGCATTGATTC
>BLSH010198710.1:82693-116646 GCA_018402905.1 Glandirana rugosa
GGCTTCGGCGCATTGCAGTGCCTCGAGCCTTCCTTCCCGTTGGCACGGGTAAGGAAGTCTCGCGTACGCGTCTACTGTAGTAGCCGCGTCATATGTCATTTATAAAGGATTTACCGCGTGTAAATCCTATATAAATGTCATGGATATTAATTCGGAATAAGATCCGAATGGATATCCATGGTTAGTGTGTCTCTCCAAATGTTGGTGAAATTACTGACAGTAGAGGGGGTAATAATAATATTATGTCCTAAATATATCGCGGTCGTCAAACGTGTCGCGAAATGTTTTTACTTCCGTCTGTCATGTCAATGTAGTGTTAAACCATGTTCTCCTTAGCTCTGATTCCTCTTGTACCAAATTGTGATGTAACTGTACTGTCTGCCTTCATTTTTGTAAAGCGCTGTGCAAACTGCTGGCGCTATATAAATCCTGTATTATAATAATAATGGGGGAGATGACAGTCATTAAAGTGGTTGTAAACCTCTCTGTGTGATTGGTACCTATAGGTAAGCCTAGAATAAGGCTTAATTATAGGTACTGTAAATATATCCTAAATGTGCGCCATTTAGGAAATATTTACTGTATACTGCGCCGATGATGTCATCTGCGCATGCGCTCTGAAGGAATGGGCACGGTTGCCCTTCCTTCCGAGCTCCGTGACGTTACGCGGCTTCGGCCAGTCACAGAGCCGGAGTCAGCGGCCCTGGAAGGAAGACGGGTGAAGATGGATGCGGCTTGCAGCGGGGGCGGTGCGGGCTTCGTTTGCAGGTAAGTGTCACATAATGTGCTAGTATGCGACACATACTAGCACATTATGCTTTTACTTTACAGGGAAGGGGGGCTTTTTTTTTTTTTTTACTTTAAATCTTCGATAAATGCACAAGTTCATATTGAGATTTTGGACACTATTCTTATTCCATCAAATTAAAGGTTGTTTGGGGATGGTGACATAATTTTTCAGGATATCTGATGCAGATGTTTATTTTAGAAATATAAATTACGGTACATGGTGATTCCATAATGCTTTCCTCAGAATTGAGTGATTCCATATTTTTTTTCCTCTGCTTGATTTGCAAAAACAGTTGCAACTGACTACAGTTGTCTGTTGTTTTTTATTTTTTTTCAACTGTTTATTAAAGCCAGAAGGTTGGAATATTAAATGAAAATAGTTTTGAGGCATGTCTGTGATTCGTTTTTTTTACACAAATAACTGCTTCCACACCGCGTGCAGTATATTTACTGCGGCAGTGTGGATGCGTCCCACGAATCGCCATAAATAAACGGCGATTTGCGGAGTGGCCGCTGGGGGGCCCATGTGCGCCCACCGTACTCCGGAGGAGTGTGCCCGCGGCCTGGGCGGCCAGCAAGCCGCGATGAGGGGCCACAACAAAAGAACGGGGAACCGCCAATGTAAACACCCCCCCCCCCCAGCTGGAGAGTGTGACGCGAAGCGAACACCAGAGGAAAGTGTGACGCGACTACCAGTCCGGACACCCTAGACCTAGAGGCTTCACTAGCCTATTCCCAAAGGCGTTTTTATTTCATCTTTCTGGTAAGCCTCCACTCTGCAAGGATTGGAGTTTTTTCCATTTACTCAATCTGTACTGCCGGCTCGCTGCGGACTACACACCCCGCATGTCATCACCATTCAATATCTGCAATACAGTTTTGCTTTCGTGAACTGTTGATTAACTCTGTGTGGACATTTCACTACCATTGCATTTCCAGTTTACATATACAGCTCCACTTGCACGGTTTATATGTACAATTGACTGGAAACAGGACTTTCATATGGACCATTATTTTCTTAATACATACACTATACATTGAGTTTACATGAATATTTTTTCTCTTCTTTTCTTTTACTGTATGTTTTAGTGCCTATATGCACTAGTTCACTTAACGTATTTTTGCACTAAAGGCTCAAAGCCTCATTCATTAGCACTTTATTTGATACACTTGCACTTTAACCTAAAGAGCAAAATTTATCATATGATATGGTTTAGCGCCACCCACACATAAACGCCAATGTAAACACGGCGGTTCCCCATTCTGGCAGTGGGGACATAAGAGATCTACTGATCCCTTTCACTGGGATCAGTTAGATCTCTTATGCCCATAACAGCCCAGCCCCCCCCCCCCCCACACACACAGTTAGAACACGCCTAGGGAACACAGTTAACCCCTAGATCTCACCCTGCAGATTAGCCCCTTCACTGCCAATGACATTTATACAGTAATCAGTGGATATTTAAATTTCTGATTGCTGTATAAATGTCATTGGTCCCAAAAAAGTGTCAAAATGGTCCTACATGTCCGCTGCAATATCGCAGTACCGCTAAAAACCGCAGATCGCCGCCATTGCTAGCATAAAATAAAAAATAAATAAAAACCCCAGAAATTAATTCTGTCATCTGTAAACGCGGCCACTTTTGCGCAAACCAATCAGTAAACGCTTTTTTTTACCAAAAATTTGAGGAAGATTATAAATCGTCCAAAACCGATTAAAAAAAACTGTCTTTTTATATTTTTTTTTTGTATTTGTGTTTTAGAAAAATGTAAGAAAAACTGTCTCTATTTTTTTGTTTATAGCGGCGATCAGAAATGGCGCAGAGGTGATCAAATACCACCAAAAAAAGCTCTATTTGTGGGAAAAAAAGGACGCAAATTTAGTTTGGGTACAACGTCGCACGACCGCGCAATTGTCAGTTAAAGCGACGCAGTGCCGAATCGCAAAAAGTGCTCTGGTCCTACAGTGGGAAAACCTTCCAGGGCTGAAGTGGTTAAACAATTAAAATGAAAATAATTTCTGTGCTTATCCCTCTCAACTTGAATCAATTAATGTGCAAAAAAATAACAAAAGCATGTCTAATGAACAAAAAAAATAATGAAGAAGGAAAAAGCTGCACCCTAATAAGTCTGAACTGAAGACTATTATAGAATGGATTAAAAAAAAATAGGTGTGCTAATCCTGTGCTACAACAAGTGATACTGATAATCAAGGAAACACCCTAGTGTCTAAAAACACATTGAAACTAACAAAGCGGAGTTCCACCCAAAAGTGCAACTTCCACTTTAAGGAGTCCTAACCCCCTGATATGCCACATTTGACATGTCATTTTTTTTGGGGGTGGGGGGGCGGGTACCTAGTTTTGACAGGTACCCGCTCCCACTTCTGCTTGGATTGCCTAGGCTCATCCCCCCCGTCTTCAGCCTTCTGGGGCACATCACAGGCCCAAGAAGGCTGTGGGACCATTCACAAAGAGCAGAGCAGCTCGGGCATGTGCAGTGGACAGCCGGCTGTGAAGCTGCAAGGAGTCACAGCTGGTTGCCCACAGTTAACATACCGGGGACCAAAGACTGGTGAAGAAACTGGCTCGGGTGAGGACATCGCTGGATTCTTGGACAGTTTTTCTAGCTGCTGAGTTTTAATTTTCGCACACCTGACTGAAGCTCCTCTTTAAAGTGGGAGTAAACTCCCATGCATGACTTTTACTAATAGGTAAGCCTATAGTAAGGCTTACCTATAGATACAGTAAATATGTCCTAAACGTACACTGTTCAGAAGATATTTACTTTTGATGCAGCTGGTGACATCACCGGCGCATGCGCTGATGAAGGCACAGAATACCTGTGCCGTGAATGTTGGTTCCCATGCGCATAGCGAGGGAGTGACATCATTGTGGCTCTGGCCACTCACACAGGAGTCCACGAACCGGGAAGGACGACCGTGTGAAGATGGAAGTTCCTTCAGCAGTGACAGCACCCCACTGGAGGGCTTAGTTTTAAAACGGTAGCAAACCCACACCAAAAAAAAACCCTGCAAGACAATAGCATAATGTGTTAGTATGCATCGCAGTGAGCTCTGATTTTCCGGCAGCCTCCTCCGGGTCATCAGAGCGCATGCGCAGTGACGTCAGGCGGCTGCATGCAGAGCGAATATCTCCTAACCCACACATGTTTAGGAGATATTCATATTACCTACAGGTAAACCTTATTATAGGCTTACCTGTAGGTAAAAATCACATTAGGGTGTATACAACTGCTTTAAAGTAAGTGTTACATAATGTGCTGGTATGCGCATACCAGCACATTATGGCATTGCCTTGCAGGATTTAAAAAAAAACCCAGCAGTTTACTACCGCTTTAAGTACAGAAATTTTAACAAAATTAAGAAAAAAAAATGATTTTGATGAAAATGTCTTCAAAAGTGACATACCCCTACTGTAATTCCCAACTGTCAGCTTGGGTGTTCTGCCCAGCATTGTGTGTTCCAGTTGCTCTTGTTTCATTCTCCATAATAAGATGCAAATGGAGCTACAACAGGAAAAGTGATAACCCCTCAATGGTGGGATATGCCTGGGAGCACAGCACGGAAATCTCACTTATATTGTGTTCCTAAGAAATAGCAGAAACTGTTAGGCTTGGTTCACACTATTTCAAATTGGATGTGGATTTCCCCACATACAGTTTGCATGTCAGGAGATTGTGACTGGCTCTCTATGGAGCTGGTTCACACATCTTGGACCTGAAACGATGAACGGGGACGCACCGGACTGATACTGTGAGCCGCTCCGTGCTCCAGTGTGAGCCCAGCCTCAGGTAGTAAAATTCTTCAGCACCTGCAATATCATATCTGGACTAACTCCTAAGACCCCATGCACACTGGACATTTTTAACGCTGCTCTTAGGGGCGTCTGATGTTTTGGGTTTTTTTCTCTGCCTTTAAACACCCCTGCATGTGTTAATGCACACATAGGTATTTCGAGGCAGAAAAAAAACCCACTGCCAGTGCATCCAGGAGCAGCTGCATTATGGCAGAAAAGCCAACTGATTTTAGTTTAGAGCTTGAGCATTAAATTACTATTCTGGCCAATTAAATGAATGAACACTCTACACGCGTTTGCAAGCATCAAGCATTTTTTTTCTGCCAAAACGCTACTTCCAGGAGGAGATGTCTAGGAGAGAAGGCCAAAGCGTCCAGTGTGCATGAGGCCTAAAAATGTAAACCTATGCATTTACTATGTCAGCATTACTTTGGTTCATAAGCATATGATATACACAGACTGTGCAATATACAGGGAGGGCCATTTATATGGATACACCTTAATAAAATGGGAATGGTTGGTGATATTAACTTCCTGTTTGTGGCACATTAGTATATGTGAGGGGGGAAACTTTTCAAGATGGGTGGTGACCATGGCGTTTCCCAATAAGTTTGATGTGTCACATGACCCTCTTCCTATTGAAAAAACAAAAGTTGGATTCAAAATGGCCGACTTCAAAATGGCTACCATGGTCACCACCCATCTTGAAAAGTTTCCCCCTCACATATACTAATGTGCCACAAACAGGAAGTTAATATCACCAACCATTCCCATTTTATTAAGGTATATCCATATAAATGGCCCTCCCTGTACTTTTCAGAAATATAAAAGTTATATACAGCTAGAGAAAGCAGAATATAAGTCTGTGTGTATCTATAGATTTCTTGTCTCAATGTAAAGACCCATTTATGTGACCACGGCTATGAATGCAGCACGTTGTCAGAGCTATAAGTCACTGTTCTTGAAAAGGTTGGAATGGTCTCTTGACGGGTTGTGTATGTCGGTGATCCATATACGTATTGATTCCAAAGGCCCTGGGATTCAATTTCCCTGACCAGCAGAAATTGCTGTTACTAAGTTTAAACTTTTTCTTTGGAAGTCAACCTCCCAGCTGGCCTGAAACACAACTCTCCACCCCAAGCCAGATCGCACCATATGTTTCCAAGCTTAAAATTCACAAGAGTGACATAGCTGGTGGTTCTAGCAGACATGACATCATGACCCTTGTGCTAAAAGAGTTGACTCTCGAGTTGGGATCCGGTGTACAAACAGTAAACAGGTTGGCCTATGTTGCTTTACTAAAAGTGACAAAGTTTGATCAATTAGGCGCTGTTTCAGTTTGTCTAACCCTTCACCATGTCAGGTCATATTTATTTAAACCTCAAGAGAGAAAGAAGAGCTTTGACAGCTCGGAGCAGCCATTCAAATTCAGGCCCACACCGTGACATGGCAACTACACAATGGGCATTTTCATTTAATTGCTATAAAATAATTAAAGGATAACTCCACTTTTGTGGGGAAAAAATAGCAAGTAAAGAAAAAATAATATAGTGCATATAATTGCGACACTAATCATATTGTGATTGAATGTTATTAAAAAATGACCTTTCCTTTTCAATCTGCAGCCACTGTAAGTTCCTGAGAATGCAATGCAATATGGCTACCTGGAGTTGTTCTGTACACAGAGTGTGTACTGACCTCTCCCCAGAAATGGTATCTCCTGCTTGTGTGATTGGCTCACCAATTTTCCCCGAAGTCTGCACTAAGATACAAGTCAGATTTCAGGCATCCCCTGCAACAAAAATGTCATGTTTGGAGAGATGCTTTTAATAAGAGCATGTCTAAAGGGATGCAGGCCCAGCAGATTTCCTCATTAGTGCCCACTCTCAATAGACCCACTCAGTACAGAGGCACAGAGAAACACAGATGGGTTTCTTCAGAATAACAAAAGGTAGGAATCTGCAACAAAGTTTGTTATAATCCTTGCAATGCACAAAGATCACCCAGAGGGGAATGTTTTTTTTCTCAACAAGTGGAGTTACACTTTAAGTCGTGACAACAGATTTGGTTAAAAAAAAAATGCCCACCAGAGACCCTGTCCCCAACCAAATGTGCAAAATCAAGCATTTTACAGTACATGCTTGCATTGTTTTTCCTTTTCATAAACCATTTGATATTCACTTGCATTTGCTCATTAACAAAAGTAACTTTTTCAAGAGTGACTTGGTGCCTAAAAACCTTGGCCTCAAACAGAGCTTAAAGTATTAATAAAGGTGAAACTTTTTTTTTAATTATTTTGGTTATAGTGGAGAGGGATTTTATTGCTGTCTGTGCCCCCAATAAGGAGATTCACCCTCTCTAATTTCCCCTGCTTACCATTATCATTGAAAGTGAAAGTAAAGAAAATCCCACATTTTGGGTTGTCCACAGAAAAGTAATAGAGGGGAAATCTTCCAATTGGGACACTAGTTCAGGTGACCTGGGGGTCCCCAAGGGATTTCCTTTAATTTGCAGGGATTTTCTCTCACTTCCTGTTTGGTTATGGGACAGGAAGTGAAGGGAAATCTCTGATGGCGAAAAAAAAATTTGATGGCGGTTATAACCCTTCCTTGCTCTGTCCAAAATTTAAAATAAAATTTGCCTATAGCTCGACTTTAAGCAGTCAGGATGTGACATGCCAATGTCTACTGTGTCATTTGCAGTAAGTGGCATGCGTGGTGTCACTTCCGTCTACTTATTTATGGATGCAGATGTTGCAGGGAGCTGGCTATCTTACCTGCAGTATCAGAAGACACTCTGCAATATTGCTGCAATGAGACTATTTCCCTCTGGTTCCAGCTAAGACTCAATGTCATCACATCCTGCCAGCAGGGTGATTACCTCCAGGGAGCAAAGCATACAGGGAATTGTAGTCCCAGGGCTCAAGTGACTCCTTCTTTTGAACTGCTGGAGAACTACAACTACCAGGCTGCTGGGAATAAAGAACAGATTTCTGGGAGAGCTTATAAAAAGGCTTGTCTAGGCCTAGATCTCTCTCTTGCGACCCCGGCCTGCCCCAGCAGATCCATTCAGCGGATATTCAGAGGGATGTCTGCGGAGAGCACCACTTGGCCATTCGGCGGCAGCCTGGAGGCTGCTCCTATCCCATCTATGCTGCGGTGACATCAGATTTGTGTGAGCCATAGCATGGTGCAGCAGAGGTCAAGACGCCGTCCTCTGAGCCACATTCCAGAGAGAGAGCCATCATCATACTCATCATCATGATCATCTTCATCATCATCTCTTGTTCCAGTGTGGTGAACGGGCAATAGCCCAAACTTATAGGCACTGTATACAGACACCATTGCCTCTTGCACCATCTATCATCCTTAGTGCCAAGGATCTAGGCCAAACCTTATAGACACTGTATACAGACATCTCTACCTTCTATCACCCCGTTTCTACTTGTAGTTCTACAGAGGGCAACATCTTTAAACCAGTGATCACTGTGATTCCCTTTGCAGTTTGTCTAACACAGGAAGATTTGTTTCTTTGTCTCTTTACAACCAATTAATTCAGGTGGCTTTGCTCTGCTATTCAGAAACTCTTTCTTTGCATGTAATTGATTACAAAGGCTAGCTGAAGATTAGCCAGATTGTCTCACAGTGATACAGGACTACTTCTCACCTCCTTCCTCACTGTAGGGATTTGTTTCTACTGAGCTCATAGAGCTTCAATTCACCTAGAACTCTCCGAAAGAGCAGGTTGAATTCCAATACAGTTTCTCACTTAAAAAGGTTATAACATTGTATTTACTGTTCTTTGTCTATGGGTTGAGGAGCAGAAGAGAGGGGTCTGACACAAGTAATAGCCATTCCTCTGCCCTCCTGTTCCCTGTTTGCATAGGCATTTTATGTGCCTTGCTGTGTACAGAGATTAATTTAAGTGTGCCTCTTCTCTAGGGGACATTCTCAGGTTTGGAATTTCCTGAAAGCAGCCTGAACACAGTATTGAGCTATATTGCTCTTGATATCAGTTATTGTTCTCCAGTTGCTTTACTTGAATATATACTGTTATTGTCTGTTACCCTTTTCACAGAAATAATGCAATAAAGATACTTTCTGTGTTTTATCATAATGTGTGTGTTTGTTAGGAAAACCGGACTTTCCTGGCCTTGTGCGCCTGTTGTGCCAAAACGGCCTACTTAAGCAGACAGCACCCTGTGCTCTAGAACTCCCTGTCTGCACTACCAAGGGTTCTCAAACCAGGGCCCTAAGAGAGGTTGCCCCCTGCATAAGTCAGACTCTACCATCAGGTACGTGACAGTGTTTCTCATTGTTCGTTGTATTTACACTATTACCAGGTGTGCCAGAGGGGGGCTGACACTGTTATTGGGGTTGAAAAGCAGAGTAACGGTCTGAACATACTTAAGCGACTCCTACGGGGGGTAGCGCTACACAATCTAGAGCCTAGAGCCCTTCTTCTTTGCAAAATAGCTCAAGCTCTGTTAGATTGGGTGGAGAGCTCTGTGAACAGCAATTTTCAAGTCTTGCCACAGATTCTCAATTAGATTTAGGTCTGGCCTTTGACTGGGCCATTCTAACACATGAATATGCTTTGATCTAAACCACTCCATTGTAGCTATGGCAGTTTGGGGTTGTTGTCCTACTGGAAGGTGAACCCTCTGCTCCAGGCTCAAGTCTTTTGCAGATTCTAACAGGTTTTCGTCTAAGATTGCCCTTTATTTGGCTCCATCTATCTCCCCATCAACTCTGACCAGCTTCCCTGTCCCTGCTGAAGAAAAGTATGCCCACAACATGATGCTGCCACCACCATGTTTCACCGTGGGGATGGTGTTTTCAGGGTGATGTGCAGTGCTGTTTTTTTGCCACACATAGCGTTTTGCTTTTAGGGCAAAAAGTGCAATTTTGGTCTCATCTGACCAGAGCACCATCTTCCACATCTTTGCTGTGTCCCCCACGTGGCTTCTCGCAAACTGCATACGGGACTTCGTATGGCTTTCTTTCAACAATGGCTTTCTTCTTGCCACTCTTCCATAAAGGTGACAGACTGGTCGGTAAGTTGAGCTTGGAATTCTCTGTTTTTTGTTTGTAAATGCCTCTCCATAGCTCCTTGCTGCAGTGGACAGTTATAGGTGGTGGACAGTGACCTTGTTTTGTATTGTAACTTTGGGCGCACACCAGCACCGCAGCTGCCGTTGGGCCACGGCTGGGTGTCTGGTCCTGTACCTTTAAGGAGGGTTGGGCTCCTCCAGTCACCTGTCCTCCATCTATCCAATAAATTGAATGTGCTTCCACTGTGAAGCCTCTTATACAGAGTTAGGTCTGCAGTATACAGGGAGCCTTGACGGGGCCTGCAGCTTACGCATACACTTGCAAATGTGTGTAACCAATCCTCTGCCTTTTAAACGCTACTGTTAGACAGGTGAATTCGTTTGGTGACAGACTGGTCGGTAAGTTGAGCTTGGAATTCTCTGTTTTTTGTTTGTAAATGCCTCTCCATAGCTCCTTGCTGCAGTGGCCAGTTATAGGTGGTGGACAGTGACCTTGTTTTTCACTCTTCCATAAAGGGCAGATTTGTGGAGTGCACAACTAAAAGTTGTCCTGTGGAAAGATTCTCCCACCTGAGCTGTAGATTTCTGGAGCCCTCCAGAGTTACCATGGGCCTCTTGGCTGCTTCTCTGATTATTGCTCTCCTTGCACGGCCTATCAGTTTAGGTGGACGGCCATGTCTTGGTAGGTTTGCAGCTGTAGGTTTGGTAGGTTTGCAGCTGTGCCATACTCTTTCCATTTTCAGATGATGGATTGAACAGTTTTCCGTGAGATGTTCAACGCTTGGGATATTTTTTTTTTTATAACCTAACCCTGCTTTAAGCTTCTCCACAACTTTATCATATTCCTTTCACTTCACAATTATGTGCCACTTTGTGTTGGTCTATCTCATAAAATCCCAACAAAATACATTTTTGTTTTTGGTTGTAACATGACAAATGTGGAAATATTTAAGGGGTATGAATACTTTTTCAAGGCACTGTAATTTAACCATATTTCCAATACAAGATACACAGATATTTGCACATAGAACAAGAGGTGCACTTATATTAGCCTCTTGGTTTGCAGCATATTGATCGTTCTGAACAAAATAGCCTTCAATTAACTTTGCACGTCTATATAGAACAGAAAGGTGAAAGTGGAATGAACTTGCAGATAGTTGGATATTTCAAGAGTCAGTGCCAGGGACACTGAAGAATTTTTTTGACCGACTTGATTGTTGGTTGTAGTAGTAAATCTAATATTTTTACACTGATCCATTTCGGTTGTGGATCCCAGATCCTGATCTTTCTTACATCATATTTCTTTAGCTCTGAGATAGGTGTGTCCCAGATATCTATCTTTATAACCCCTTTGTCTAAATCTCTTACAAAGTAGTTCTGCCTCCTGCTGAAAGATATCATCATTGGAACAGTTTTGTGATACTCACATGTACTGCGCAAATTGAATGCCGTATTTGAGGGCTGGGAGGATGAAAACTAGCAGCATGCACAATATTGTGGCATGTTGTTGGCTTTCGGATTAGGCCATGAGAAATAGAGGTATCCCATTCTTTAATGATTTTATTGTCCAAACAAGTAAGGCTATATTTGTAAAATGTACGGCAGGAGCGGAGAAGAATACTATAGAGTGTCACTTAAAGTGGAGCTCCAACCTGTATTAAAAAATAAATAAAAGTCAACAATTACAAATACTGTACTGTAGCTGCTTACTTTTAGTATAAATCAAAAACAACCAATTTAATCCCACAAAACGAACTACATGTAGTCTCCTGTGAATAAGCCGCTAGATCATCTGTAAGTGACACCAATGGTGCCAATAGCATCAAACAAGGAAGTATATTGAAGTTAAAATGATGAACAAGTAAAAACCAAAGTCAATTAAAAACTCTCCTCATAGATGGTAAAAAGCAGAGAGCTTGAACCAACATAGGGTAGATACCTGTAACAAGCTGTGAGGATGGTAGATCCATACAGAGCAGTGCTGTAGTGGTGGAGGTTAAGCCGCTTCTATGCTATGTCACTGCACCCGATGGAGGATAGAATAGGTCCGAAGCGGGCCATACAGGGTCATCCAGCGCCCAGGGCAAGGGTGCAGAATTGCGCCTCCCTCACCCACTATTAATACATGCCGTAGAATGGATGTACCACCCTGCAACCATTTTTTGCCCTTTTGCTTCACTGAGCCCAGGGCAACTGTCCCTCCTGCCCACCCCTTGTCCTGGCCCTGCATACAGCGTGCCAGATAGCATGAAGATAGGGCTACAAACCACAAGGGGTGTGTACCCACTGGTCGGCGAGTGTAGAAACAGCCTGACTGGAAGTTCTGTGAACGGCGGACCAGTCACGTGACTTGACAAAGGGAGACGCCCGAAACGCGCCAAGTTGACAGCCACCGCCTCCCCACACTCTCCTCGCAGTTTGTGTTCCACCCATCGCTCCTGCTAACCAGGCCTCAGTTTGGATCTGTGTTCTCCCGAGTGAATGATGTCACACTCGGGCGTTTGGTCTGCTGTTCACGGAGCTTCCAGTTAAGCTGTTTCCACATTCACCGACCAGTGGGTACACATCCCTCGTGGGTTGTAGCCCTATCTCTGTGCTATCTGGCATGCTTTATGGCCCGCTCCGGACCCATTATCTGCCCTATGTTGGTTCACACTCTCTTTTTACCATCTATGAGGAGAGTTTTTAATTGACTTTGGTTTTTATTTGTACATCATTTTAACTTCAATAAACTTCCTTGCTTGAAGCTATTGGCACCATTGGAGTCACTTACAGCTGATCTAGCAGCATTCCGCTCTTATTCACAAGAGACTACGTGTAGCACTTTTTGTGGGATTAAATTGGTTGTTTTTGATTTTCATTTACTCCCGCTCCTGGTGCTGAACTTTCACACAGCTGCTTCATGATTACTCAACCAGTCTATAGACATTTGCATGGATAAATCCTCTGGCAGGATCTTTTAGCACTGGACTTTGTTGTGTTCATCTGTGACTTTTAATATAAGGACACTTACCTGTTAAGGTATCCTGTGATTTTGGCTCCTCTAGCCGATTCATCCATCAGTTTCAGGTGCAGGCACCCGTAGCCAACCCATCCATCGGCTCCGGGTCTAGGCGCCAGCCTCCTTACTAAGGGAAACAGGAAGTGAAGACTTGTGGCTTCATAACCTGTTTCCTACTGCGCATGCGCGAGTCACACTGCACTTTCTGAATGGTCCTGCTGTCTTCTGGGACCTGTGTGTCTCCCAGAAGGCAGCGGGGGAAGGAGGAGGGGCTGAAAATTCCGTAGATTGTGGCAATCGTGCGGCGATCTTACCCTGAAGTGGGAGCTGGTACTTAGTTTTGACAGGTATCCACCCCCCCCCCCCTTCCAAAAAAAAGTGCCAAATGTGGCAGTGGAGGAGGTGAGGGTGGGAACAAGTACAGCTTCTACTTTTGGGTGGAGTTCCGCTTTAAGTGACAGCTCTGTGTCTGCTGGAGCTGCTGATATCTCTTCCAAGATGGCAGCACCCAGCAGTAGTCTTAGAGCTTTTGGATGTCTACACAAAGGAGGCTTTTACAGGTAAATCATATGCATAAAATAGGTAAAATGCACATATAATCTTATAGGAATGTTTTTGTTGAAATTAATGGTCTGGCAGCACTGTGTCTGTGTATTATTAGCCAGATTTTGTTTTTCATAATTTTTGGATAGAGTGGGGGAATGGTTTAGAAATTTGGCTCCTTTCATTTCTTCTCCTCGAGCAGTTTTTTTCAACCAGGGTGCCCAGGATTCTTCAGGGTTGCCTTTGCAAAATGGCTAAAAATTGCCCAAAAACTGTATACAAGCCAGCAGTTGGATAAAGCCGGCCTTTAGCTACACAAAGCAACGGGTTTTCATTGTGCAGCATTACAACCTTCTAGCCGCCGGCTTCTTAATAACCAATTACATCATCAGTTGATAAGGAGGACAATGCGCAACTACACAGCATCCTTGTTTGACCCTCCCCTGCCCCTCTCCGTCAGCATCGGGGTCACATTAGCTGAGTGAGGGAAAGAAACTGGAGAAGAAGAGAAACAATGGAATACTAGTCATTACCAGTGTACAAATGTCTGTTTGCTTTGGAGGAATAAATCAATTCTAACATTGGGTGTCGAACGTGTTACTGCATTATGTAAAACTATTACTTTTGCTTTATACATTTTAGAATAGTGTGCCTCGAGATTGTGCAGAAATTTAAAGGGTGCCTTTACTGAAAAAAGGTTGACAAACACTGTCCTAGAGACACAACAGGAAGTCAAAGAAAATCTGTGTTAGGGGACAGTTCCTCTTAATTGTCACAAGAATAAGTGTTACTATTGCAAAATGTCCAGTCTCCTCCTGTTCTACTGACAACTGTGTCATTTTGGTGTTCCTGTTATTTTCTTTTTCTGGATAGCCGGTTTAAAGAGAACCTGTTAAAAATATACAGCTCAGTGAATATAAATGTTTAAATAAAATTGCCCTATTATATACACAACTGTTACTTACCAAGTGACTTAGATGTCTACATTTAAGGATGCTTTGCTTGTACCAGCTCTGACCCCAAGATCATGGCTTTGTGTCTCTCCCAGGGCCTAACTTCTCCCTGTGATGCCAGGCATTGTTACTGTACCTCCTGTTAGCCCTCAGACAGGGGCGTAACAATAGGGGTTGCAATTGCAACAGGGCCCCTTGGTCCAGGGGGCCCATGTGCCTCCCTTGTACACCTCAATAGGAGGGATGGCGGGGGAGGCATTTAGAGGACCCAATTTCCTCCATTTTCCTCCTAATGCAGGAGATTGGTTCCTCTATATGCTGCCCCGCTGCCCCTCCTATCCAATTTACTTGTTTTCTGCTGTTCCCAGGGTCCCTGTGTGCTTCCCTGGTCCCCCCACAGAGCTGCTGTCTTCCCCCCTCCTCTCTCCTGCCAGCTGCTGTAGAAGATGTCATGATGGAGAGATGGGAACGGGTCGGTAAATTTGTCATTTACCGCCTCCTTCCTTTTCTGAATGAACAGTGAGTGATTGGTACCAATCGGTTCATTCATAACTGAAGCATAGTAAACTGTTTTTACTATACTTCCATTTCTGAATGAATGGGAGGCTCAGTGCACAGCTATTCCTGTTCATTCATTCTGTGCAGCTGAGGCTACCCAGATGGAGATTGAGAGCTGAGGTTTGTTTAGACCCCTGGTATCTCATCAAAGCCCCCCAACAGAGCTCCTAAAAAAAATAGTAAAAATAAAATTGTAAAAGAAATAAAATGAAATAGTAAAAAAAAATAATAACATTAAAATAAAAATGAAAAACTACTGACACCAGTGAGGGAACTATCAGGATTGCAAAGGCTGCAATTGTTACCGGGCCTTGGCATTTGACCACCATGGGGAGGCCCGAAGATGGCAGAAAGGGGGCCCGCTGCAGAACTTGTGAAAGGGCCCCGCTGCGGTACCATAATAAAGAGACCCTCGATAGGAGTAAAGGGCCCCAGGATCAGTGGAAAGAGGGAAGGGCCCTGGCCAGGGGTCAGGGGGCCCTTCATATATTCTTGCATCAGGGCCCTGAAGGTTATAGTTACGCCTCTGCTCTCAGAAGTTTTCAGTTGGAAATTGCAATCAAACAAGATGGTATCATCTGATGGTAGAGGTGGAGATTGACTAGGGAAGAGATTTTATTATTATACATTTTGATAATGTTTTAAAGTATGAGTCTCGAAAGAACAACCTGCAGGCCACCCCCAGACTGCTAGAACCTTTTTTCGGGTCCACACCTACATTCCTTAGACCCACTGCACCTGGTTCCCGTTCACGGTAACTCTATTATACCACACCCTCCACACTCTCCCCATTCCTCAGCATTATGCAGCAAAGGTTACCACAGACAAAGCCCTCCAACACATCACTGTGTTGTAGGACTGCTGGCATCCTAGCAACCAATGACATGCTTCTGTGCAGACCTGCTGTAACTTCCAGATCCCACCGCAATGTTAACGTCAATATGTTTTACCACTGTAACTCGACATTTAACAATGGGGAGGGAAGCCAGGAGGTTTACCAGGGTCCCAGCTGTTACACAAGCATGCTGTATGTGAAATTACAGAGGTAAGGTATACTGAAGTAAGGGGGATAAATGTACAGGGAAACTATGATGGGGACACAAATGTGCAGGGAAGCTAAGATGGGGACACAAATGTGCAGGGAAGCTAAGATGGGGACACAAATGTGCAGGGAGACTCTGGTGGAGACACAAATGGACAGGGAGACTCTGATGGGGGACCCAAATGGCCAGGGAGAATCTAATGGGGACAACTATGCACAGGGAAACTATGATGACAACAAAATGGACAGGGAAACTATGATGGGGACACAAATGCGCAGGAAGACTCTGATGGGGACACAAATGGACAGGGAAACTATGATGGGGACCCAAATGGACAGGGAGACTCTGATGGGGACAAATATACACAAGGAAACTATGATGGGAACAGAAATTGATAAGGTGACTCTGGTGGAGACACAAATGCACAGGGAAACTATGATGGAGACACAAATGGACAGCGAGACTTTGCTAAAGACACAAATGGAAAGGGAAACTTTAATGGGGACACAAATACACAGGGATACTTTGATGGGAACATAAATGGACAGGGGAAACTCTGATGGGGACCCGAATGGATAGGGAGACTCTGACGGGGACACAAATGGACAGGGAGACTCTGATGGGGACACAAATGGACAGGGAGACTCTAATGGGGATACAAATGGACAGGTAGACTCTGAAGGGAACACAAATGCACAGGGAAACTATGATGGGACACAAATGGACAGGGAAACTCTCATGCAGACACAAATAGATAGGGAGACTCTGATGGGGACACAAATGGACAGGGAACCTCTGGTGGTGAAACAAATGGACAGGGTGACTCTGATGGGGACACAAATGGACAGGGTGACTCTGATGGGGACACAAATGGACAGGGAGACTCTGATGGGGACACAAATGGACATGGAGACTCTAATGGGGACACAAATGAACAGGTAGACTCTGAAGGGGACACAAATGCACAGGGAAACTATGATGGGACACAAATGGACAGGGAAACTCTTATGGGGACACAAATGCACAGGGAAACTATGACGAGGACACAAACGGATAGGATGACTTTGATAGGGACACAAATGCACAGGGCAGGGAAAATATGATGGGGCCACAGATGGACAGAGAGACTCTGACGAGGACACAAATGGACAGGGGCACAAATGTACGGGGAGATTGAATTTATTTTTGTTCGACCTTTATTAAAGGCTCGAGTTAATTTTGAATGTCTTCACTATTTTACTAAAATTCTTTCTCTTTTGTTCCGAATCATATCATGCTTATTATAAAAAGGTTCCATGTAAAATGTATTCATTCTTAATGACTGATTTTTTCAGCCCTCAAAAGTTTGTAAAATATACAATGTGGCCCTTGTATTGAAAAGTTTGGAGACCCCTACTTTAAAGCATGCTGTGTTAGTTGGAATTTGTAAACAAGATTTCTGATTGGTTCATATGAGTTACTACATATTTTTTTTTTTTAATAATACTTTATTTTCATTTTTCATCATACAATACCTTTTTGTCCATTCATTTTAACTACAAAAATGGCATTACAACAATATACCTCCCATTACACATCCCTCTCCCCTCCATCCCTTACTACATATGACTGTACTCATTCACATATGGGGTGGGGGGAGTATCTGGGTGAACCCTTATTGTTCAAGGGGGACTTCCAGATTCCCCCTGCAGACCCCCACAATGACCGGGTCCTAGATGTGGGGAAGAGACCCTTGTCCTCATCAACATGGGGACAAGGTGCTTTGCCAGGGGGTCCCTGAGGACATGTGGCCTTGTATGGTTCAGGAGAGGAGTGGGGCAGACCCCCCCCCTCCTTTTCTAGCCTGGTATGATTTTTTTTGGGGGACTCATGCTCTCATCATTTTTGCAAGAGGTTCCTGCTTAACCACTTCCTTACTGGGCACTTAAACCCCCCTCCTGCCCGAACCAATTTTCAGTTTTCAGCGCTGTCGCTCTTTGAATGACAATTGCGCGGTCGTGCGGCGTTGTACCCAAACAAAATTTGCGTCCTTTTTTTCCCACAAATAGAGCTTTCTTTTGGTGGTATTTGATCCCCTCTGCGTCATTTCTGATCGCCGCTATAAACAAAAAAAGAGCGACAATTTTGAAAAAAAAACAATATTTTTTACTTTTTGCTATAATAAATATCCAAAAATAAAAAAACAAATGCATTCATCAGTTTTGGCCGATATATATTCTTCTACATATTTTTGGTAAAAAAAATCGCAATCGGCGTTTATTGATTGGGTTGCGCAAAAGTTATAGCGCCTACAAACTATGGACATTGATTTATGGCGTTTTTATTTATTTTTTTTTTTTTACTGGTAATGGCGGCGATCTGCGATTTTTATCAGGACTGCGATATCGGGGCGGACATGTCGGACGTTTTTGACACATTTTGGGACCAATGACATTTATACAGCGATCAGAAATGTAAATGTCCACTGATTACTGTATAAATGTCATTGGCAGTGAAGGTGTTAACCAGCAGGGGGCAGTGAAGGGGTTAACAAATGTTCCCTGGGTGTGTTCTAACTGTGGGGGGGATGGGCTGGTCGGGACATAACAGATCTAACTGATCCCAGTGACAGGGATCAGTAGATCTGTCATTGTCCCATTCACAGAACGGGGAACCACCGTGTTTACTTCGGCGGTTCCCCGTTCCTCCTCTCTGAAATGAGATCGCGGGTCTCCGGCGGACATCGGGTCCGCCCGACCCGCGGGCACGCTCCCGCGGGCGCGAGCGGCGCGTGCACGTGCCGCTCACGCCCGCGGGAGCGTGCCCAGCACAAGCCGAATGGGAGGACGTCTATTGACGTCCTCCCGGCATTTTAGAGCCGCGCTGTAGCCGTCATTCGGCTATGGCGCGGGCGGGAAGAGGTTAAAATTCATACCAGCCCCAAAGGGTCTGATATAGAATTTGGGTAGACCTCACACCTTTTTTGTTTTTTTAGTGCAGGGTCCCCCTTAAAGCTCATACCATACCTAAAGGGTCTTGTATAAATTATAGAGGAATCCCCATATCTGCATGCTATTTTGTTTTAGAACTATCCTAACCCAATTGCTTACAGGGCTGGGGATTTAAGGCTATGTAAGTGAATGGGGCCAGTGTCACCACTGGTTGTTAAGGACTTGGTGGTGCCTGCACCTGCCTCCTTAACAACCTGATTAATAGCGGGAAGCTGTCATAAATAACAAAAGTAATAGCGCTATTATACATGATGTTCGGCTAACGCCGAATGGTTAATCGTTCGGTCATATGCAACACCAGAATAGCCAACATTTGTTCAGACTAAACCTTAATTTCATCCTTACTCCAAAACACATCAAGTAAAGACTGTATGTCAAGCGTCAGGCAAGATCACAGCAGATTAGTGAGGCTGGGAACATGCATAGATTTACTTTTTACATTTAGGTTGTCTTTGCCAAGTAACCAGCAGTGAAAAACCAGCCAAGTTCAACTTTGTACATACCAGTACATATCATTGGCTCATCATTCAGTGATTACCATGACCACCCATTTATAAAAGCAGATGCCCCTTTCCCACAGGCCCCGCCCTTATACCAGTTGGTGCATTGGCTGAAAAAAAATCAGCAGTGCCCACATTTCAAGTAAATGACCAAAAAAATTCTGTAGCCATTGATCAACATGGCAACAAGAGAATCAGCGTTTTCTGAAAAAGTAGTCAGCAATGGCAGCTTACACAATTCCCCCTTTTAGAGTTTTAATTTACTGGTATTTATCAGCATTTTTCAGCTTCTTGTATAATGAAATAGAAATTTCTTCTATGTCAGATATTTCTGTCCATTCTCTGAATGGAACAGAAGGTCACAGCTGCCATCTAAGAAGAATGTAAATGGATGAGTGTGGTAACATATCTATATCATATTATTTCATTGTAATGCTTTCACTAGGGGATGCTTGAGAACATTTGTTAATATGCAGAGCGGTATTAAAGTTCCTCACAATTTGATTTAATCCCATAGGCTGTCATGTATGAAAGTCCTTCAATCTACAGACACGACTAGAGTGCTGTCAAGAATAATTGGCAAGAGGTCGTAGTCCCACTCAGAGGCACTCTTGAAGCCCTGCTCATTGTGGGAGAATGAGTTTTCATTTGGGAAGAATTGTACATGTTGTAATGAAACCTGCTTATTACGTCTGGGATTCCATTCAAATACCAGGTCTGAAAAAAATTTGAAGGACTTTTAAACAAAATGATGTCAAGAAAGAATGTTCTGATGAATTAGAACACAAATCTAACTGTGTATGGCCAGTTTAACCAGTTGCCCGCCGTAGATTGACGGCGGCAACATGCCTCGATATCGCATATGGCCGTCACCTGACAGCAGCTGCGAGATCGCGGATCGTGAGCATGCGCCGCCGGAGATGTGCTCGCGTGCTCACTGTGTAGAGGGGGAGCCAGAGAGCGGGTAGGGAGGACTCGATATCCGCCGGCTACCCGCGATCGCTCCCCCCGCAGTGACAGAACGGGGAACAGTGTATGTAAGCACATGGATCTCCATTCTGACAGGGGAGAAGGAGTGTGATTGCATGTTTCCTGTATATGGGAGCAGCAATCACTCTCTTCCCCCACTCAGCCCAGCCCCCACATCGTTAGTAGCACACACAGGGAACACAGTTAACCCTTTGATCTCCCCCTAGTGTTAACCCCTTCATTGCCAGTGACATTTACACAGTAATCGGTGCATTTTCATAGCACTGATCTCTGTATGAATGCCAATGGTCCCAAAAAAAGTGTCAAAAGTGTCCGGCATGTCCGCCGCAACATCGCATGGTAGTACCGTTAAAAATCGCCATTACTAGTAAAAAATAAATACATAAATAAAAACCCCATACATGAATTCTCATTGTTTGTAAACCCAGTAACTTTTGCGCAAACCAATCAATATACACCGATTGCGATTTTTTTATTTACCAAAAATATTAACGAGTATATATATTGGCCAAAACTGATGAATACATTTTTTTTGGATATGTATTTTAGCAAAAAGCAAGAAATATTGTTTTGTTTTTTTTCAAAATTGTCGCTGTTTTTTTTGTGTGTAGCGGTGATCAGAAGTGAGGCCCTCTGCTTCTGTGATCAAATACCACCAAAAGAAAGCTCTGTTTGTAGGAAAAAAAGAATGCCGATTTTGTTTGGGTACAACGTCGCACGGCCGCGCAATTGTCAGTTAAATTGACACAGTGTCGAATCGCAAAAGGTACTCTGGTCATAAAGGGGGAAATCTTTCCGGGGCTGAAGTGGTTAAAGTGGTTCTTAAGTCAAAATGTTCCATTTCCTGTCCTAGCCCCCCATCCCTAAACACTTACCTGGCTCTTTCACTGATCTGTCACTATCCCAGCTGCAGCACTCCATTTCCTAGTCTCACTGACATAGGCTCCCACTGCTGTCTGTCAAACTCCTATAAAGAGGAAGTGGGGGAGTGGTTTACCGACACTGTGTGTGACTTTGGATGCACACAGCCTGGCTCAAGAGCATGCCATGGGTGCCTCCTTAGCACATGGCTTGCTGGGGAGAAACTCATAGGATGGAGGAGCAGACAGTGCCGGAAGGGACCACTCTGTGCAATATTATTTCATAGAGCTGGTAAGTATAACATCTTTTTTACTTTAAAGTAGGCACGTGCGATTCGTTTTGTTCCAAATTTGTTTTTAACAAATTTTTCGAAATTCTGCAATTCAGACGAAACAGAATTTCCAATTTCAGAATTTTTCAGAATTTTCGTTTTTTTTTAATTCAAAAATGTGGTAATCTGAAAGCTGGCAAATCTGAAAATTTGAATACCGCAAATTCTGAAATTCGGTAATTGGAAAAGCCGAAAATCCAAAATTTGATCATTCGGAAATCCGAAAATTCGAAAATAAGAAAGAACATTTAAAATAACTAACTAATAAGTAACTATTCAATTATAGGTATGGGAATTTTCTTGAAAATATGGCTGTTAGTGATAAATTTCATATTTAAAGCGGAGTTCCACCCTGTTAAACGTCATCAGCTATAAAAAGTGTAGCTGCTGACTTTTAACAATCAGACACTCACCTGTCCCAGGCTCCAGCGATGCGGTCGCCCGAGGGCTCGCTCTTCTCCCCCTCCCCTTGGCGGCGCCGGCATCACAAGTGTGGCCACCTGGCTTTGGCTTCAAAGCCAGGCACGTACTGAGCATGCACAAGCCACACTGCGCCTTGTGAATGGCCGGCGTATCTTCTGGGACCTGTGACGTGTCCCAGAAGATCGCCGAGAGGGAGGGGGAGGGCTCCGTGGCTCTAGGAGAGGAAGTAGCATGTCAGGGGGTCACATTCCTTTAAAGCGCAAGTTTCACTAACAGCCAAATATGAAAGGACATTCCAATACATATAATTTATAGTTATTTATTAGTTAGTTATTATTTCAAATGTTCTTTCTTATTTTCGAATTTCCGATTTTTCGAAGTTTCGGATTTTTTACTTCCGAATTTCCGAATATTGAATTTCGGCATTTTCGAATTGACAAATTCCTGAATTTCGAATCCCGAAATTTAGATTGTCCCAATTTCTGAATTCCAAATCTTTCAAATTCCCGGATTTCCGAAAAAATAAATAACGAACGGAACGAAAGCAAACACATTTTTCAGCCGTGTACAAGCCTACTTTAAAACAGTTTCAGTAGGAAAAAGGGCCTTTGTGACTGTGTTACCCTGGGAGACACTCACACCAGCACTGCTATAGGAGAGACTGCTGTCACAGAATACAGATTAGCTGGTATTTAACCTCCATCCACTAGGGTGCAAGCAAGATCATGAACTATTGGAGACTCTGGAGAGGAAATGCAGAAGATTGTGGGGAGTGTAGTTCACAATAGAGCCTCATTCATTACTACAGGTTTGCTATAAGCTACAATTCCCAGAGGGAGACATTAAGGAGGAAGAGTTGAAGTGGTTTTCCCAGAAAGAGGAGGAGGGCTCTCTTGCTGCAGGGAGACTGGGACTGTACAGACCTGCTGCACCCAAGTAGAGGAGAGAGTGGGCGATTTCTACCTGAGAGCAGTGGAGAAAGAGCAGACGCTGTATTGGAGCAGTGGAGTGGAACCTGGACTTCAGAAAGCTTGCTGTCAATTAAAGAGCCGGGGTGCTGAGGACCCTAAGGCAGAGAGAGAGACCTATTTGCCTACAGGATAGAAGAAGAACTGTCTACACAGGACTGATGAGTGGCCATCGATGAAGTATACACTGCAAATTCACAGCAGAAGGGGCAGAGTTTCTAGCTAAGAACACTGTGTCATTGCATGCATAATCTTTTAAATGGACCTGAGTGCTTCGCAAGGTTCTGGGCCCCAATGAGCTGGCAAGCAGGAAGTCTACAGCAGTGTACTACTGACTGTTGACTGTTACTGTGGCAAATGCCCTTCCCCTAGTTACCCTGAGCAAGCTTAGAGAGAGGTGCACTCTGGATTAATCACTGTTTGCAGCCTGTTAACTACACTCTTTATTGTAACATTTTTCAACCAGTTTGCCCTGGGGTGCCGTAAAGAGTCCTCAGGGGGGCCACCGCAAAAGGACAAAAATCTGCCTGTATTGTTTGATATGAGTGTGTTCTGTCTTAACTCTTGTATACACAAAGAAGGGAGAGAGCACAGCTTGTACCTCCTTCCAGCTCCTTCCTCTTCCCTGCTCCTATGTGTACTCCTATCACCAACCCAGAAAGCTGAGCAGGCTGCCCACCCCTGTCCTACCAACTGATGACGTCATCAGTTGCTAAGGACATGTCAGGTGCCCACACAGCTTTCTGAGCTACTGACAGGAGTACAGTTAGGAACAGGGAGGAGGTGCAGGAAATCAGCTGTAGAATCATGCGTACACACGATCAGATTATCGGCCAACAGGCTGTTGACAACCATCGGACCGTGTGTACGGGCCTTTACTCTTTAAGACTGGATTCAGGCACATACACATAATTCCAACACACGTATACAGTGTAAACAAAGTTCCTGCCCTTCAACACAATGGAGGGCACAAATGGGAATACACAGCAGTGCAACACCCAAAGGAAATGCAGTCATGTTTTTTTCTGTTGAGGCTCCTTTAGGGCTAATTCAAAATGAATGAGCTGCCTTCATGTAAATCATAGCAATGCATACAAATAGGTGTCAACAAAGTCTATGTTAAAATTAACACCATTCATCTTTTTGCCCTTTCTGCTGGCCTAAAAAGACCTTGTCATCAACTTAAAGCGGAGTTCCAGCCTGGGTGAAAAAATATACTGTAGTTGCTAACTGTTAATATAAGGACACTTACCTGTCCTGGAAGCCTGCAATGTCGGCACCCGTAGCCGACCCATCCATCGGCATCCTTACTAAGGGAAACAGGGAGTGAAGCCTTGTGGCTCCACAGCCTGTTTCCTACTGCGTATATGCGAGCCACGAGGTGCTTTTTGAATGGTCCCGATGCCTGCTGGGACACACACAGGTCCCAGAAGGCAATGGGGGGGAAGGAGGAGGGCAAACCCCCCCCCCAAGAAGTGACGTACGTCACTGCGGCTCTGTGGGACGGAAGTCCCAAAGAAAAAACGAGAAGGGGGGGGGTGTTTTCATTTTCTAAGGAGTTAAATTTTTGCCTGGAACTCCGCTTTAAAGTGGTTGTAAACCCCATCCCCCACTAAATACTGACCTGAGCCCAATCTTGGTCCAGCGCTATGCACAACTGCAGCAGCTTTTCATCCCTCTCCACGCTCTCACAGGCATAGATATTTTTTTCTCATTCAATGACCAAGAACAGATGAATAGGAGTTCTGACTTTACTCTTACGTTGCTTGCTGCATACATTTTTCTGGTCAATGTTGCTAAAAGTATTGATGTCAGAGACAACCAGGCAACTCCCACCCCCTCCACAGCCTGGCACTCCAGCAAGTGTTGGAGGGGCAGAGCAAAGAGCAGGTGACTGACAATCGTGACTCTGTACTCAGTGAAGATCGAGAACTGAGCGATCAGTGGTCATGTGATCACTCAGTTCTCAGTCTTAGAGTGTGTCTAGGTGAGTGTGACTGTTTCCAATCCCACACTTCTCTTTCCATAAACACTGGGATTATTTTACTATATAAAGGAAAAAAGACTGAAAATGTAAAAATAACTATTTTGCCGTATTTTTGTTTTAGAACGGAGCAAAATAAAAAACGCAGGACAGTATGAAACCCCCCTAAAGTAACCATCTTTTTGGAAAAGATGAAGGGGTTAAGGTACAGATGTGGTAGAGGAGGTGAGCAGACAGTGGTGGGTCGTCAGGGCCAGCACGACCTAACCCTTACCCCAGAGGTGGCCCCATCCATTAGGGATGCACGGGCGCTGTCCTCCCTATCCATGCATCTGGCCCCCTAATCTACATGCTGAGCGCCGGAAGCATGGATCCCTGATTGGCTGAAAGGACAGGCGATTCTATTGGACGCCTAGGAGGAGGAGGGAGAAGTCTCACGCCCACCGCCCGTCGCCCGTAGGAGCGCTGCCCGTCCGCTACCTAGATGGAGTAAGTGCGTGGCTGGATGACTGACCACGAGACCGCGCCCCCCCCCCAAAAAAAAAATCACCAGCTGCCACTGCCTAACCATAAACACTGCCTGAACTATCAGAATAACTGACTTACATTTTAATATATTTTTTCCATGAATTAGCTATTTCCAATAGACTTTTCTCTTCATTTCATAGTTTTTCTCTTGGTTTTGCTGCTTCCAGTAGTGCATGTTTATGTTAGAGCTTTTATCCAATCACATTTCATATGGTAGCCATCATGTGTTGCCAGGGTCAAAGAATTTTGCCTTGAGGCTTTCAGAATCAACAATGCGGGTGCGTGTAGCTTACAGTAAATGGCAATGAAACTAGCTTCAACCAATCAGATTTTGAGTTGGCAACACCAGGGCCATCTAGCAAGGGTTTACAATGCTGAATATTTTATTATTACAGCCAAAAATTGCTGGATTAATTCAGGTAAGACATCACTGACATAACCCACCACTGTGAGCAGTTAACCTCTTCACGCCAATTGTACACAAATATGCGGCCCCACTGGACAGGGCTTTTTCCCGTGGGGCCACATAGTTGGGTATCTCTCTTTGCACTGGGAGCACACGGCGAGAGCCTCGGACCCCATTCTAATGATCGGAACCCAGTTCGGCTGATTCCGGGTGACCTGATCGCTGTGATAGCCTCTGATTGGCTATTACAGTGATCAGTCACTGTGCAGCCCCCTGCCCCCCCTCCCCCCATGTTTTCTGTCTTTGCGAATGGATGAGAGAAGTACACTGTATCACTCTCTGTCTTTGGAGAGATAGAAAAAAAAAAGTGCGCGAAGAAAAAAAACTGTAATAATAATTAAAAAAATAAAATAAAAAAAAATAACTAGATCAAGGTTTGATTTAGGTCAGTGCTAGAGTTAATGTTTGGGTCAAGGTCAGAGTGAATGGTCAGGGTCAGTATTTTTTGGACATTTTTTTTTTTAATCAGTATCAATGTTAGTGTGTTTTAATCACTTCAAGACCAAGCCTGTTTTTTGGGTTTGGTGGTTACGAGTTAAAACCAGGTTTTTTTATATAAAATTACTTAGAACCTCCAAACATTATATATATTTTTTCTAACACCCTAGAGAATAAAATGGCGGTCATTGCAAAACTTTATGTCACACCGTATTTGCGCAGCGGTCTTCCAAGCGTGCTTTTTTTTTAATAAATTCAGTTTTTTTAGTTAAAAAATAAGAAAACAGTAAAGTTAGGCCAATTTTTTTCCATATCGTGAAAGATAATGTTATGCCGAGTAAAATGATACCCAACATATAATGCTTCAAATTTGCGTCCACTCGCGGAATGGCGACAAACTTTGCAACTTAAAAATCTCCATTGGCGAAATTCTACAGGTTAGCAGTTTTGCGTTACAGAGGAGTTCCAGTGCTAGAATTGTTGCTCTTGCTCTAACGATCGCATCGATACCTCACATGTGTGGTTTGAACACCATTTTCATATGTGGGGAGACTTACGTATGCATTTGCTTCTGCACGCAAGCTTTTAGTTATTTATTTTGCTTTTTACTTTTTATTTTTACACTGTTCTTTTTTTTAAAAAAAATTGATCACTTTTATTCCTATTACAAGAAATGTAAACATTCCTTGTAATAGAAAAAAGCATGACAGGACCTCTGAAATATGAGATCTGGGGTCAAAAAGACATCAAATCTCATATTTACACTAAAATGCAAAAAAAAAAAAAAAAAATGAAAAAAATGACAACTCAAAAAAAAAAAACGGGCCCTTTAAGACCGTTGGACAGACGTGACTTCTGACGTCATTTCCGCCCTGACATGTTATGGAGCCGAGTGAGCAGCTTCAGCCGTTCAGTCGGCTCACGGACACAGGGGGGAGAGGATCGGATCATCTCCGCCGCTGCTGGCGGGTCCGGTAAGCGGCGGAGATGACAGGAAAGCGGCGGGAGGGGGGGCACCTCTCCCGCCGCTGATAAAAGTGATCTCGTGGCGAATCCGCCGCTAAGACCAAAAAAAAAAAAATCAGGAGATATCCACTACCATTTACCACCAAATGAAAGCCCAATTTGTCCATATCATATCAAAGTAGTTGTGATGATATGTATGGTTTTACTAGCAAATGTCAAAATTGAAATATTGGGGTTAGGCATTTCGATTTGTTTTACCCTTAGGCATGAAGGGGTTAAAGTATAACTAAAGGAAAAACTTTCTTTTTTTAGTTTTGGATAGAGTGGAGAGGTATTAGAACCCCTGTCAGTTTTTATTGCTGTCTGTGCCCCCGTTAAGGAGATCCCCCCCCCCCCTCTATTTGCCCTGTTTACCGTTATCATTGAAAGTGAAAGTTTTTGGGTTGTCCCCAGAAAAATAATAGAGGGGACATCTTACAATGGGAACACCAGTCCTGGGGGTCCCCAAGGAATTCCCTTAATTTCCAGAGATTTCCTCTTACTTCCTGTTTAGCAGTGGAACAGGAAATGAAGGGAAATCTCAGCAATGGATAACAGATGGTTAAAAAATATAACCCTCCTTTGCACTATCCAAAATGAAAAAATGTTTTTCCAATAGTTCTACTTTATTATGCAGGTCAGATCAGAGACAGGATGGCGCTGACATATTCTGAAGAGGGGTGAATGATATTACTGGAGTGAATCTTACCATTGCTGGCACTGTAGTGAATTGTACTAGTACTGGCCGGTAGTCGGGAGTCTCTCTTTCCTCTCACATACCAATCAGTGTGTGAGAGCAAACTGATCAACGACCAATAATTGACACACAGCAGCTAGCGGCAGCCTGTGTTTACATTCTCTGATGCTGTGATTGGTCACAGTAATCATGTGGTACAGACTCAGTCCTATTGGGGATCACTGGTCTGTACGTACAAGAGCTCAATTGCCATAGGATGTAGTAGTACGTCCTCCCATAACAATAGGGGAGTGGACCGTTTATGTATAGTGACCAGTCCTGTTAAAGCGTAGTTCCATGTGCATTCTTGAAATGGCAATTTTTTTTTTTTCTGTTCACTTACCTCATTTTTACCTATATTTAATTTCACTTCCTTCTTTATGGACCGCGGCACTGTATGTCATTTCTGGCTTGCATTGGCTCCTGGGAGATCTTGGTCAGCTTGACATGGCACTGCTACCATTACATTTACCATTGGCGTCTATGGAAAATCTTGGCCAGCTTGACATAGCACGGTTCCAATAACATTTAACATTGGCATTTACGGGCAATCTTGGTCAGCTTGACAAGGCAGTGCCATGTCAAGCTGATCAAGATTTCCCATAGAAGCCAATGTTAAATGTTACTGGAGTTGTGCCATGTCAAGCTGACCAAGATTTCCCATAGAAGCCAATGTTAAATGTTACTGGAGTTGTGCCATGTCAAGCTGACCAAGATTGCACCGCACTGCACATGCGTGAGATCGGCATGTGCATGCTGGATAGCCAGCATACACTGAATCCAGGAAGAAGGACACTGCGGCTTCAGATGCCCACACTGGAGATGGCCGCACTGTGCAGAAACTTCACAATGTAAGAAAACAATGCTGCACAAATAGAAAATTGGGTATAGTTTACAGCATTAAACAGAGCTAAAATGAAATAAACACTAATTAGCAAATGGCAAGAAATGTTAATAAAATTGCAGGTGCAACCTAAAACCACCCGACATAAATGGCATGAACAGTCTGTTTAAATGAAAAGGCTGCACTGCCCCTCATAGGTCACCATGAGAGTGCTTCATATAAACAACAGTGAAAGTCCGTATGCTATGAGGTGAGTGTTGGTTCATAAATCCAAGTCTCCACACAGTTCAGGACACCACAGTGAAATGTCTGCAATCCATTATTGAGTGACACCTAGGGTTGCCACATCATCCCTTTAATCCAGGACACATATGGATTACACAGGTTCTGAGGCTAATTTAATGCAGGTAAGGCACCAAGTGAGTTTAATTGCCACCTTAATCAGCCACAGAACCTGTGTAATTAATATGTGTCCTGGATTAAAGGGATGATGTGGCAACCCTAGTGACACCACCAGTAATTCCACCACCGCTCAGGTGTCTCCTTACCAGAACAGGTGGACCTTTTGATTATAGTAGGCCATTCACGCCTGTGGCCTCTCAACCCAGCCAAGGTGTAAACAGCATCAACTGTGAGATTCCTCCAATAATTATTGGTTGGTTTGAGAGGCCACGGGCGTGAATGACCTCCTATGATCAAGAGGTCCACCTGTTCTGGTAAGGAGACACCATAGTTTACAGCATACCTTTGTTACATTGCACAAAGCATGAGTATTCTAGCTGTATTTTTATCTTAAAAATCATATTTCGTCCGGAACTCCGCTTTAAGCTGATGCCTCTGGCTGTATTTTCTTGTTCAATTCCACAAAATAACAATGGAACTCGAAACCTAAAATTTATAGTCAGTGCCATGACAGCATGAAACCATAGTGCTGAATTTTGTTTTTTTCCAACTGTATACTTTTTTGGCTGCTTTCCTATACTATTTTTTCACATTAGTGCTAAATCCAATGTCAAAATGCTCAGTTAAGAAAAATAAAAAAGACATTTTGTCAAAATAATTGCAGGATTGTCACAGGAACTGTCTTCCATTCTTCTGAGGGAACCCATGAAAGTTTGTCAGGCAAATCTGTCCTATCAACTAATCGAACTCAGGTGCAGAATACATGGTGAAAATAGATTATTGTGCGTATAATTTGTCCTAGTTAAGAAAATAGTAACAGTAATTGGCAGAGCGGCTTCGTGAAGCAATCCCTGGTGAGCGAGTCTCATGAGGATGCGGTATATTATCATCTCTAGACACCGGGGATGTCTTCATGGCTCCTATATTTATAATAGACGATCTTACAAAATATTAATCATGTCACTGGTAGACAGCCATGTAATGGGAGCTCAGTATGAGTTCTGCATTGTACTAAACATGGAAACCTTTCCTGTATAAAATGCTGCAGTTGTCATTCAGGACCGGTAACCGATATGGTTTTTCTCATTTGCTCCTCCTTCACTTGTTGGACCTCCAGAAAGAAGCCAAGTATTTTTTTATATGGGGGAGCATACAGATCTCTTCCTTGCTTCCCACTTCCCACAATTCCTTCCTTGCTTCCCACAATGCAGTGCCCAGTGCCGGAGTATCCCTTTAAGGCAGTGGTTCTCAACTCCTGTCCTCAGGACCCACCAACAGGCCAGATTTTAAAGTGGTAGTAAACCCATCCATTTAACAAGTTAAAAATCAGTTACATTTACGGCACGTGCCAGAAATGGAACACTCCCATTGGTTGTGCTCTAAACCAAACTGTCAAACCATCCAATGGCTGGTGTCATAGCTGATCACATGTGCAGCATCATGGCAGTTGTAGATTAAACAGAGGCCAAGATGGCAGCTTCCTTGGCTGAAAATGATAGGAGGGTTTACTACCACTTTAAGTATTACTTTGGGGGGGCGTGTCCAAGATGGCGCTGGGAGCAGATGTCTTTTAGCAGAGCTCCCCAGCCCGGCGACCTAATCCTTCATTTATCCTGCTATATCTCACCTGGAGATCATTAACTGCAGACCTATAATTCCCGACTTTGAGGCAGCTGGGATCGGCGATGAGAAAAAGTGGCCGATCGGCTCAGAAAAGGCGGAAGAATTTCGCGCAGCAAGGCTCACCACGTGCAGGCCCACCTACCCGTGCCTCACGCGCCATGGACATGCAGGCTGAACGACCTCCAGAGGTGACCATACAAACCGGCTCCCCAGCCTTTGATGCCTTGATGGCGGCGATTACAACCTGCCAGACCACCCTGACATCCAAACTGGAAGGGTTCCAGATGGAAGCGGCGTTGATCCGCCGCGATATGGACACGTTTAGAGAACGGGTGACTGAGGTGGAGCGGAGGGTATCGGCGACCGAGGATGACCTGAGGGAGAACCGAGCTGACGTTCACACCCTTAAGTTGAAGGTGAGGTTCTTGGAAGCGAGAGCGAAAGACGCCGAAAACAGGAACCGTCGTTCAAACGTTCGGCTCATAGGCCTCCCGGAGGGGTCCGAAGGTTCGGATCCGGTCGGATACATTGAGCGCCTGCTCCCCGTTTTGTTCCCTCAGGCCCAATTCTCTCCCCACTTCTCAGTGGAGAGAGCTCACCGCATGCCTTCTGCTCGGGGACCGGTGGGATCACCCCCCAGGACATTCATCTTTAAACTCCTGCACTATAGGGACAGAGATATAATCCTCAGAGCCGCTCGTTCGCAGCAAGAAGTCAGGCTTTAAGAGGCGAAATTAATGTTCTTCCCGGACTACTCCATTGAGACGCAGAGACTTCGAAAATCCTTTGATCATGTTAGAGCAATGCTTAGGCAAAAAGGCATTAAATACAGTATGCTGTTCCCGGCAAAATTGCGGGTTCAAGATGGTGAGAAAGTGCAGTTTTTCACATCGCCTGCAGAGGCCGCTAACTGGGCTGAATCGGCCCGTCGTTGAGAAATCTTGCTGCGTGCTGCTTCAGAGTGTGTCCGGGTAGCCTTTCCTTTCCTCTCCCCATTGGACCCTATGCCTTTACTTTGCTGTTGTTCATCCCTGGGATTTGCCGGCGGCCCCTAATGAACCCAGCCATGGCACTGTCGAGACCTGCACCTCCAGTCGGAAGATGGATCTCTCTTGTGCATTGACTCCCCTGCATTATGCTCTTATTCCTAAGGGGGGCGGCTTTCCTCTCCAAGTGCCTCCATGAAACTGCTGACTCCTGGTAGGGGTCATTTATGGCCAAGGGAGGCCCAGCGAATGTGTTGCTCTATCCTGGGACCCTACTTAGGTTCTACAGAGGTTTTGAGTTTTTTGAGAAGGGGACGGGGGCTGACTGGATCCAGGGGCCTTGGCAGTGGGCTGGGGGAGCGACTCTGCGACCTTGACTCTTCCTGTTCCCCCGCCCTACACCTGTTGGAGGTAACCTCCTGGAATGCTCACCCGGACCAGGTGGGAGGGGGTGTGGGGGTGGGGAGATCTAATCCGGCGGAGGACCCTACTGGAAGCCGAGCAGGGGAGTTGATACTTATGCTTTCTGCGGACAAAAAAAAAAAATTTTTTTTTTTTTCCCTTTTTTTTTTTTTTTTGGGGGGGGAGGGGAGGGAAAATATCTGTCTGATCATAGGGAATGTTTATATCCTACTGCACCTGATATACTCTGAAATGTTTGTAACAAATGTTCAAGAACTGTGCCCCCGGGACTCCGGGTGTGATCACTGGTATAATCCACGCCGGGCTACAGTCGGCGCCGGGCTGATAGTGCCCTGATGCAGACTGTGTGCCTTCAGGCTTTTGCGCCCCCCATGCACAGCAATTGTGTTATTTTGGTTTTTTTGGGGATCCAGACCCTCCTCAGTTTTAAGGGGGTGGGTGGGGGAACCGGTTTTGAGTTCAGGGGCGTTCAACCTATTGATTACCAAACAAGTTGTGTAGGGTTGCATGTCTTGCACAGGTTTAAGATACACATTGGGTCCTTACTTTTTTGGTGCTTTTGCTTCCCTCTGGATCCTTCCCTCCAGTTGGTGGGGGGGGTCCCGGGGGTGGCTATGACTATGTGGGGAGAATATGGCGTCACTTAAATTGCTATCCTGGAACACCCGGGGCCTGAATTCCCCGGTTAAAAGGTCCCTGGTGTTCCAGTTTATTAAACAGCATGGTCCCCACGTTTGTCTACTTCAAGAAACGCATTTGGTAGGTAGCAAAACAGTGAGCTTGAAGAAGCCGTGCGTGGGCCACCACTGCCACTCTACGTATTCGAACCTGGCCAGGGGGGTTAGTGTGTTGGTACTGAAGTCCCTTCCCTTCGCCCTTCTTGACTTGGTCCTCGACCCGGGAGGGAGATATGTAATTCTCTATGCCCAAATTTGGGGGGAGGGGAGGGAAAATATCTGTCTGATCATAGGGAATGTTTATATCCTACTGCACCTGATATACTCTGAAATGTTTGTAACAAATGTTCAAGAACTGTGCCCCCGGGACTCCGGGTGTGATCACTGGTATAATCCACGCCGGGCTACAGTCGGCGCTGGGCTGATAGTGCCCTGATGCAGACTGTGTGCCTTCAGGCTTTTGCGCCCCCCATGCACAGCAATTGTGTTATTTTGGTTTTGTTGGGGATCCAGACCCTCCTCAGTTTTAAGGGGGTGGGTGGGGGAACCGGTTTTGAGTTCAGGGGCGTTCAACCTATTGATTACCAAACAAGTTGTGTAGGGTTGCATGTCTTGCACAGGTTTAAGATACACATTGGGTCCTTACTTTTTTGGTGCTTTTGCTTCCCTCTGGATCCTTCCCTCCAGTTGGTGGGGGGGGGGTCCCGGGGGTGGCTATGACTATGTGGGGAGAATATGGCGTCACTTAAATTGCTATCCTGGAACACCCGGGACCTGAATTCCCCGGTTAAAAGGTCCCTGGTGTTCCAGTTTATTAAACAGCATGGTCCCCACGTTTGTCTACTTCAAGAAACGCATTTGGTAGGTAGCAAAACAGTGAGCTTGAAGAAGCCGTGGGTGGGCCACTACTACCACTCCACGTATTCGAACCTGGCCAGGGGGGTTAGTGTGTTGGTACTGAAGTCCCTTCCCTTCGACCCGGGAGGGAGATATGTAATTCTCTATGCCCAAATTTGGGGA
>BLSH010198710.1:120214-132429 GCA_018402905.1 Glandirana rugosa
GGACACAGGTGGGTTATCCACCGGATAACTTCAGGTATTGTCGCTATTTTCCGGGAGACTGATGCTTGACCAAAATGTCATGTAACCTGTTGATTTGTATCTTGCATTAATGTAATCAATAAAAACCTTTACTGTTAAAAAAAAGTATTACCTTGGGGAGATGCAGAATAGAATACTGCAATCACTGAACAGCAAATGATATCACCTGTGATGTATTTCAGTTATCCTGCAAACCTGGCCTGTTAGTGAGTCCCGAGGACCAGAGTTGAGAACCACTGAGTTAAGGTCTTGTATACAGTGAATGGTATCTAATGCACATTTTCTGCATTTAGGGGCCACTCACCCGCGCCTGTAACATTAGGACAAACCGATGTGTCCGCGCAGCCACTATGTCCTAATAGACTTCAATAGGCCACCTATTGGGTGGACACAGGAGTTGTGACGTCATCATTACGTATCTTACCTTTACCGCTTGTTTATACTTTTTATTCTGTAAGCGAAATATTTTTTATTATCTAATAAATAATGTGGCAATACTGCATGATGAGCCCTCTTCTTGTTTTATGCATGTGCAGAACAAAAAAAATAGTTTTGTTTCGATTCTTCATTTGCATAACCACTTCAGCCCCGGAAGGATTTCCCACTTTAGGACCAGAGCACTTTTTGCGATTCGGCACTGCGTCGCTTTAACTGACAATTGCGCGGTCGTGCGACGTTGTACCCAAACTAAATGTGCGTCCTTTTTTTCCCACAAATAGAGCTTTCTTTTGGTGGTATTTGATCACCCCTGCGTCATTTCTGATCGCCGCTATAAACAAAAGAAGAGAGACCATTTTGCAAAAAAAACCCCAAATTTCTTACTTTTTGCTAAAATACAAATCCAAAAAAAAAGACTATAAAAAAACTTTTTTTTTTCCATCGGTTTTGGCTGATTTAGATTCTTCCTCATATTTTTGGTAAAAAAAATCGCAAGCTGCGTTTATTGATTGGTTTGTGCAAAAGTTGCCACGTTTACGGACGATGAGAATTAATTTCTGGGGTTTTTATGTTTTTTATTTTTTACTAGTAGTGGGGCGATCTGCGATTTTTAGCGGTACTGCGATATTGCAGCGGACATGTTGGACCATTTTGACACTTTTTTGGGACCATTGGCATTTATACAGCGATCAGTGTTATAAAAATGCACTGATTATTGTGTAAATGCCTTTGGCAGTGAAGGGGTTAACCTACAAGGGGTGCTCTGAGGGTTAACTGTGTTCCCTGGGTGTATTCTAACTGTATGTGGGCTGCCCTGGCTGGGGAAAGGGGAGTGATCATGGCTTCCATATAGACGAAGCCTGTGATCATCGCCCTTCCCCCTCTATGAGAACGGACCTCCGTTCTCTCACTGCGGGGGGGGGCATCGCGGGTAGCCGGCGGGGATCGAGTCAGCCCTGGCCCCCCCCGGACACAGTGAGCGCGTGCGCTCACAGCACTAGTTATAGCAGCCGCCGTCATATGAGGGCGGTTTGCGATAACGAGCCACTCTGTCGCCGTCAGACTGCGGTCGACGGTCATCAAGTGGATACATTTGTTTAGTTTAATTAGTTTAATTAGTTTTGATTATTCATATTCAAATTTTCCAAATTCTAATCGTTTTCAAATCAATTTCGAATAGTTTTCGAATTCGAAAAGTTTTCAATTTGTTTTCTAATTTCCAAAGAGAATAATATAAAATAGAAAAAAAAGGAATAGAATAGAAAAAAAGAGAATAGAATAGAAAAGAATATAACAGACAATAAAATAATAGAATATAATAGAGTAAAACGGAACAAAATAGAATAGAATAAAAAAATAGAATGCAATAAAAAGAATATAACCATCTTCTGAAATTTGAATAGAAGTGTAAAGAATACAACAGAATAGAATTTTAAAAAATGGTAGAATAGAATAGAAAGAATATAACAATTTCCCAAAATTCACATAGAATCAATTTGAATAAAATAAAAAATAATAGATTAGAATAGAATAGAAAATAACAGAATATTATAGAAAAAAACAATAGAATAGAAATAATATAACCATCTTCCTATTTTAATCTATTTTTTCTATTCTATTCAAATTCAAATTGATTCTATTTGAATTTTGGGAAATTCTATTCTGTTCTATTTAACTGTTTTTTGAATTCTATTCTTTTTCTATTTGTTTATTCTATTCTATTCTATTTTTTATATTCACATTCAAATGTATTCTATTTTATGGTTGAATATGTTTTTATTATTAAGCAATAAAGAGATCTTGTTACATATTTTCGACTCATATAAATGCGAGAGTGCATACTCAGTGTACACCACATCATACACAAGACATTTCAGATATCGTGGTTATTGCATAGATACATATCGGTATAGGTATATTAAGGCATATCAATCTCTATAGGTGTAGCAGTCGTCAGAATAATCGTCATTGCTTGAAACATCCCCAGACTATGTTCCAGGGGATATCTGACAAGTTGACAATCATCTAAGCTGACATCATAATAAAAAAAAAAAAAAAGAGAGAAAAAATAAGAAATCCTGTGGGGTTTGTCGGAATCCCCCCTGCTCCTCGACCCATATAGGGGCGCAGGGGAAAGGGGGAGGACACCCCCAGAGTGATTGCCTAATGTTATAACCATATTCTGTTCATTTCACCTGTTGAGGTGTATCACCGCAATTATCAAGACCAATTATAAAAAGAGGGAGGAGGAAAGAGAAAAACGAAGAACAGAAGGGGGGAAATTTGAGATAGAATAGAAAAGAAGAGAGGTAAGATACATAGGGCGTGGATGGGGTAAGGAAGGTGGGGGGGGGGGAGAGGGGGGGTTCGACCAATTCCATCTACAGTAAACTGGTATATTATAGGACTGAAATAGAAGCCTAAGCACGTCTAGCATTGTAAGGGATCTCACCCGATTGGAGTGGAGGGTTGCGTGAGTTGAAGTTTGAGTTTACAAATGTATTCTATTTTAAATGTGAGTTTCGGAAGATGGTTATATTCTTTCTATTCTGTTCTGTTGTTTTTTTTATACTATTCTGTTTTCTATTTTATTCAACTCTATTCTTTTCTATTCTATTCAAGTTCGAATTTATTCTATTTGAATTTTGGGAAATGGCTATATTCTTTCTATTCTATTCTATTAGTTTTTTTTTAATTCTATTCTTTTCTATTCTATTATAGCAGTGGCTCTTATCTGCTGTCCTCAGGACCCACTAACAGGCCAGGTTTGCAAGATAACCAAAATACAAAACAGGTGATATCATTTGCTGCTCAGTGATTGCAGTATTCCAGTCTGCACCTCCCCAAGGTAATACTTAAAATCTGGCCTGTTAGTGGGTCCTGAGGACAGGCCTGTATTATAGTATATTTTATTCTTTTTTTTCTATTCTATTCTTTTCTATTTTATTATTTTCTTATGTATTCAAATATCTAAATCATTCTATTTCAAATTTGAATTTTGGAAGATGGTTATATTCTTTCTATTTTATTCTATTCTTTTTTATTCTACTCTCTTTGATTCTATTCTATTCTGATCTTTTATTTTCTGTTATATTTTGTTCTGTTTTACTCTATTATATTCTATTCTTTTATTTTCTGTTATATTCTTTTCTGTTCTATTATTTTTTTGTCTATTCAATTCCTTTATTTTCTATTCTATTTTATTTTCTTTGGAAATTGGAAAACAAATCGAAAATTATTCAAATTTGAAAATGTTTCAAATTCGAATTTGAAAACTATTTGAAATTGATTTGAAAACTATTTGAATCGATTGGAATTTTTTTTTTTCGTTTTTTTTATTTGTTTAAATTCGGTACTATTGTAATTCGAAAACGCAAAAATTTGAATATCTGGTAAGAGGCCAATATTTTTGTTAAGCACCTGTGGAACACTGAAGAACTTGACTGTATATCACTCACCTTCGGAAGAAGTGCACTTTGTATTTTATGTTGAAACAAAATATAGACATTGTTTCTTATTTCACCAAGTTAGTTTTTTTCACATTTTGGACAATTGGCATTTATAGGTTGATACATTAGTATCACACATTTTTATTGTCTTTATTATTTACTTTTTCACTGATCTCAGAGTTTTGTATGCCACACATTTGGCTTGTGGATGTTGATAAGCAACAGACAGCGCAACATTTAAATTTTTTATCACTATTCAATAGGCCACTTGCATGCAGCACCTGGAGGTTAGAGGTGCTGGAAAACAAACAGCCTGTTTAGGGTATGCAGGCCTCAGCGCCCATGTGAGGCCTAAAGCCTCGTACACACGGGACGACAATCATACTTACGATCGTCTCAAATCGTATGTTGGATAATGTAACTTGCATACTGACTGCCCTACACGATCGTACGACCACAGAAAGAACGTTCAGGTGCATGTAATTAGAATCCGGCCGTTCCTGACTTCTGAGCATGCGTGTTTTGCACAGTACAACTTGTTGTACCAACTGCTCTGTACACACGATACAACGGTCGTATGACCGCTTGTTGGTACGACAAAGTTTTCTAGTCTGCTCATTGAACTCCCCTTGTACGACCGTCGTATGTCGGCTGTTCTAATCGCGCATACGAGCGATCGATTTTGCATACAACGGTCGTACATACGACCTGTTGTATACGATCCTCGTCCCGTGTGTACGAGGCTTAACAGGCCATAGCCCTGTCATTTTGGATCTGCTGGGAGGGCCCTTAGCACTGTATAAGCTTCAATCTAGAGCTGGCCTATAACACATTTTAACCACTTGCCGACCGGCGCCTGATGGCGACAAAGTTGTTGGATATCGCAAACCGCCGTCATATGATGGCAGCTGCGAGATCCCGCACTGTGAGTGCGCACCGACGGAGGCGCTTGTGCGCTCACTGTGTTCTGGGGGGGGCCAGGGAGCAGGTAGGGTGGACTCGGTCGCCGCCAGCTACCCGCGATGCCCCCCCCCCACAGTGAAAGAAGGGAGGTCCGTGTAAGTAGAGGGGGAAGGGTTGTGATCACAGGCTTCCTGTATATGGAAGCCGTGATCACTCCCCTCCCCCTGCCAGCCTAGCACCAATACAGTTAGAACACAGTGAGGGAACACAGTTAACCCTTAGAGCGCCCCCTCCAGGTTAACCCCCTCACTGCCAATGGCATTTACACAGCAATCAGTGCATTTTTATAGCACTAGTATAAAAAGAGCATCTCAGACGTGTCCGTGTGCGGGGTCCACTTTGCTCAGCGGGGATCGCTCTGTTGATCCCCGCTGAGCCAGCGAGTGACAGATCCGTCTCTGCTCATTGTGCGGAGACGGATCTGTCAGAGCTCCGCTCTCCTTTATGGGAAATCAGGTGACAACGTCTGTCCGTTGTCATCTGCTCTGATCCCCAGATGGATGGAAAAATAGGTTTTCCATCCGTCGGACATTACAGAGCACGGATCAGATCGGAGAGCAGCAGACACCACTGACATCCGTCTCTCCATAGGAGGAGAATGGGGCGTCCGTTCAGGTCCGCCTGAAAAATGGGCAGTCGGACCTGAACGGAACGTCCGTGTGAAAGGGGCCTTAGTGTCTCAGAAGTTAGAAGGGGTCAGAGTGTCTCAGAAGTAAAGATTTCAGAGATTCACCAATCTGTGAAAAGCTGCATCTAAAAAATGTCAAACAATTTCAGAATAATGTTTCTGAACATAAAATTGGAAAGACATTTTAAATATATCATCATCTACAGTACATATTATCATCAAAATATTCTGAGAATATGGAGAAATCTCTGTGCACAAAGGACAAGGCCAAACCCCAATATTGGATGCTTGTGATCTTTGGGCCTTCAGACGCTATTGCATTTAAAGTGGTTGTCAGCCCGTGACAACCATTTTAACCTACAGGTTAACCTATAATAAGGCTTACCTGTAAGTGCCCTGCATATCTCCCAAACCTGCACGGTTTAGGAGATCTGCAGTGTACTTGCATGTGCCAACATCATCGGACACATGTGCAGTGAAGAAACGGCCTGCCGTTCCTTTACTGAGATCGTGCCGTGACTGGCGGCTCCCGCGGGAGTGACGTCACGCGACTCCGGCCAGTCACAGAGCCGGCCCCGAAAGGAAGAGGGGCAGAAGATGGATGCGGCCTGGAGCGAGGACATCGCTGGACATCACAGGCTTCCAATGCAGGTAAGTGGCACATAATGGGCTAATATGCGATGCATACTAGTCCATTATGCTTTTACATTCCAGGGTAACATAGAGGAAGTAAACCCCATCAGGGTTTACTTCCTCTTTAAAACAGGCATGGTTCTGTGATGGACTTTACTGCATGGGCTCAGGAATACTTCCAAAAATCCCTGTCTGTGAATACAGTTCTCTGTGCCATCCAAAAATGCAAGGTAAAGCTCTATCATTCAAAGAAGAAGCCATATGTGAAAATGAGCTAGAAACGCCACCATCTTCTCTGGGCTAAAGCTCATTTAAAATGGTCTGTTGCAAAGTGGAAAACTGTTCCGTGGTCAGAAGAATTGAAATGTGACATTCTTCTTCACAGCCATGGGCGCCTCAACCTCTGGACTAACAAGGAAAGGGACCTTCCAGCTTGTTATCAGCGGTCAGTTTAAAAGCCTGCATCTCTGATGGAATGGGGGGTGTATTCATGCATATGGAATGGGCAGCTTGCACATCTGAAAAGGCACCATCAGTGCTGAAAGATATATCCATGTTTTAGAGCAGCGTATGCTCAGGCAAGAATATGACTACAATCCTCTCCCAAAACTCCAGTAACTGGTCTCCTCGGTTCCCAGACGTTTACAGAGTGCTTTTAAAAGAAGAGGGGATGCTACACCGTGGTAACTATGGCCCTGTCCCAATTTCTTTGAGACGTGTTGCTGCCATCAATTTCAAAATCACTTTTTTTTTTGTTTAAATGGTACATTTTCTCAGTTTAAACATTTGATATGTTTTCTATTTTCTATTGTGAATAATATATGGGTTTATGAGATTTGCAGATCATTGCATTCTGTTTTTATGTAGATTTTACACAGGCGGACAGTAGAATTCAGCAAAGGACTCTGTAGCTGCTTTATCTGAGACTTGAAGGTTCCGTACCAGGGTGCTGGCAGTATAGAGATAGATGCATTCCCGGTGCTTGGTAAAAATATAAATAGTAAATAAAAGTGACCGATATATAAAAGTCCAATGAGACACATCAATGGACTTGACTCCTTAGAAGGCAGCAGAAAAAGTTTTACAATTTATGGAGTTCTGCTTGAAGGCTTTGTACATACTTTGACTTTAAAGAATAAAGCAAGCTTGTCTCTTTCCCCTTATTACAAAGATTAAGTATGGCCATAAACACTGCAATCTGATTGTACAATCCCTGTACAATCTCATTTAAATTTACAAAGACTATACCGTATAATATGAGGACAAGCTTTTACAATCTGATCATTTTTTATCAAATCAAGCAGGCCTTTATATTGCATAGTTGTTGGTAAATCTAAATGAGATTGTACAATCAGATTGTATAGTGTATTGTCATTCTAAAATAACTTATTAGCAAGGAAAGGTTTTCTTGTGAGTGTTTGAGACATTTTGCATGCATCTTATTTGTCTCCAATAATGATCAAAGAGTCCCAGATGACTTTAGCTGTGCCCCTAATTAATTCTGCTACATAATGGTTACACATAGACTTTGATTTAACTTGAGTTTTTTTTTTGTCCAGATGTTATGTGAAGTGAATGTTTGATCACATTATCCACTTTTTTTTTTTGAAGAATTGATTCCTAGTAGATCATATACCTGGAGTTTTTAGAGTTCATAGCTTGAGAAATACAATAATCTGTTACGTAGAAAAATAAATAAATCACAAACACTGATTTTACAAGCTGAAAAGAGTTTATTTTTACATGTGCAGAAAAAGATAGGAGTTTAAAGAGAAGACAGAAATTCACATTCTGCAAATTTCATAATCCTCTGTAAAGTGTGGAGATTCTTCATTCTTTACCATCTCCTTTCTTTAAAGAAAAACAAGCATTAGAATATGATTAGGAAAATCCATTACTCCAGCCACAATAAATACCTAGTAATACTCTACTGTACCTTTCCACCAATGTCACGGCTCTTTGCTCTGAGTTTGTTGACCTGGGACTCTGCAATGTCAGCTCTCTCCTCAGCTTCTTCCAATTCATGCTGGACCTTTCTGTAGCGGGACAGGTGAGTATTGGCTTGTTCCTCCTATACAAGAGAATAGTTCAATTGTTAGTCAAGGCTTCCATATACTTTATATTGATGATTAGTTAGGTTCTAAACTTACAGATTCCTCGGCCTGTCTCTTGTAGCCTTTCACTTTCAACTGAAGTTTGTCCACCAGATCCTGGAGTCTCAAGACATTCTTTCTGTCTTCCTCGGTCTAGACAAAGTTAAAGAGTCAACTTTTTATAAGATTTTTTTTTAAATTATTGTTTGAATAAAAATAAGACAATCAGAAAAATACTAAACCTGATAGGTCAGTTCCTTCACCCTCCTTTCATATTTGCGGACCCCCTTTATTGCCTCTATTCCGCGCTTCTGTTCATTTTCCAGCTCATTCTCCAACTCCCGCACCTGAAGTAATCATTTCAATGTAATTACCATAGTTATCATCTTGAAATACTTACTTAAAAAAACAAAGTTGGTTTACTAAATTGCTTACTCTAGCCTCCAGTTTCTGGAGCTGTTTCTTTCCACCTTTCATTGCCAACTGTTCAGCTTCATCCAAACGATGCTGTAAGTCCTTCACTGATTGTTCAAGGTTCTTCTTCATTCTCTCCAAGTGAGCACTGGTGTCCTGCTCTTTCTTCAGCTCCTCTGCCATCAGTGCAGCCTTTGGATAGAAGATGAAACAACAAAATGAGATTTCTTTGCTTGGATTGATTTTTATTAATGTTTGTTTACAAAGAAATTCATACGCACGTCAGTGATGGACTTCTTGGCTTTCTCCTCAGCATTTCTGGCCTCTTGGACGGCTTCTTCAACTTCAGTCTGAAGCTGGCTTATGTCATTCTCTAACTTCTTCTTGGTGTTGATGAGGCTTGTATTCTACAAAGAATGTTGCATTTAATAAAGCCCCTTGTATTTATAGAATATTCCATATTGTAATTTTAACATCTCCCTAAAATGTGTACTTACCTGGGAGTGCAGAAGCTGAACACGTTCACTTGCATCCAGGAGTTCCTGCTCAGCCAATTTTCGAGATCTTTCTGTCTGTTCCAATGCAGACCGGATCTCTTCAATCTCAGCCTGCTGCAGGTTATTCCTGCGCTCCACCACAGCCACTTGTTCTTTCAGGTCTTCCTGGCTCCTCAGGGCATCATCAAGATGAAGTTGAGCATCCTTTAAGACAAATAGATAGACAATACCACTAAGGTGACCAATTTCATTCAAACCATTGGGGTAGAGATATACATTTTATTAGTACAGAATGATGACAAAGAAGCCTCCCTATATAGAAACCAAATGTTTCATTTACTATTGCTAAGGAACTGAAATGAAGAAAGTACCTTGAGTTGACTTTGCACGTTCCTCAGCTGTTTCTGGGCCTCAGCAGCTTGGCGATTGGCATGGCTTAGCTGGATCTCCATCTCATTCAAGTCTCCTTCCATCTTCTTCTTCAGTCTCAGAGCATCATTCCTGCTTCTGATTTCAGAGTCCAGTGTGCTCTGCATGGTGTCAATAACTCTCTGGCTGTTTCTCTTCAGTTGTTCAATCTCTTCATCTTTCTCTGCAATTTTCCTGTCCACCTCAGATTTCACCTGATTCAGCTCAAGCTGGATGCGAAGGATCTTAGCTTCTTCATGCTCCAGAGATCCCTATGCAATAAAAAAATAGAAGCTTTCTAAATGTGTTCTCCAAGACTTTGTAGTCTTGTTGTCTTGTAGTCAGTTTCACTATTTAAAACACTAGTATACCTCAGCTTCTTCCAAAGCAGACTGTAGGTCACTCTTTTCTTGCTCGACTTGCTTTCTAGCCTTCTCAAGCTCATTGATTGATTTAGCTGATTCTCCAATCTGTTCTGTGAGGTCTGAAATCTCCTCTGCAATGAAATGAACATGTCATGTAACCAATGCTTCAACTCATGTATTGCATGAGGGTAATATATATGTAGGGTCGCCATTTAGTGCTTACGTTGCAAGTTCTTGTTTTCACGTTTCAGGGTTTCAACTTGTTCTAGAGCTTCCTCATAAGCATTTTTCATCTTAAAGATCTCTGTGCTCAGTCCTCTAGCTTCCTTCTGAGCGGCCTCCAGCTCAGCCTGGCCCTCTTCATATTTTTGTTTCCATTCAGCAAGGACCTGATGAAGTTAAAACTGTTGGTTGGTGGTGCCAAAATCAATGTTTTTTTGTTAACACTAGCATACAATTAGTGTTTATTTAACCTATATGTATGTTGTCATTACCTTATCAAAGTTCCTCTGCTTCTTATCCAGAGCAGCAGCTGCACTGTTTGCTCTCTCTACATCAACCATCAGATCCTCAACTTCAGATTGCAGCCTCTGTTTGGTCTTTTCTAGGGAAGCACATTTGGAGTTTACAGCTTCAACTTGTTCCTCAGCTTCCTGGAGACGTTGGGCAAGCTTCTTCCTATATTTTAAAAGTTCAAAAGGGTGTAAGACATTCATACTTTTCTACATATATATGTGTGGATGAACTTTTCTTGCACAAACATACTTGGCCTCTTCCAGTTCCTCTGTACGCTGGATGGCATCAGTCTCATACTTGGTTCTCCATTGAGCAACTTCACCATTTGCCTTGGAGAGAGACCTCTGAAGCTCAGCTTTTGCTTCCTGTTCCTCTTCAAATTGCTCACGGAGCAAGTCACAGTCATGGCGGGCTGATTGCAGAGCATGGGCAAGGGCGTTCTTAGCCTGTAAATAACATTCAACAAGAAGATTTACGTACGAGGGTTCTTCAAGAACTTTCTTTTAACTAAGTTATATATATAAAAGTGCAGAAACGTTTCGAAGACCCCTCGTAAAACCAGTATGATTTTAGTGTAAGCAACTTGTAAGCTATAGTTACGGTAAAGTAGAATGTGCATTTTTTTTTAAATCTCTTTCATATACCTTGCTTTCCTCCTCATGCTGCCTCTTAAGTTCCTCAACCTGCTGGGTAAAGCCTTGTTTTCCTCTGCTCAGCTGAGAAATCAGAGATTCTCTCTCCTCTAACTGGCGGGAAAATTCACCTAATATGAGATAATATGCAATTACTACAAATATAAGAAAGATTAAACATTTTAATTATAACTGAAATCTACAAAACCAAATGTAGTATTTACACATACACTGTGCCATTTATATACATACTGTATATATAACTATACATTTTGTGTATAATGTACTGAATGTTTGTATTGTTTATTAATATTAATTAGAAAGTTTACCACTCTCAGTCTGGAAGCGGGCTTTTTGAGCTGTAAGGTCATTGATTGTACGTATGTGCTCATCATCTTTAGACTTGAGCTCACTGAGTTGGTCCTCAACAACACGATTCACTTTCTCAAGGTTGGCCTAAAAAAACAAATACAACAATATCAATGTTTTAAATAACTTCCTGTAAAACATATTGGGATAAACATAAATCTATAGTCAGACAACAAGGTTAATGTAAAAAAAAATATATAAAAAAAATAAAAAAAATAAATAAATAAAAAAAATAAATAGAAAAAAATAAAATAAATAAATAAATAAAAAGGGGCAGACTCGATGGACTACTCAATCTTTTTCTGCCGTCACTTTTCTATGTTTCTATGTTTCTATATTGTATTTATAATTGAGGTTTGCCTTACTTTTGCTTTGGAGACATTCTCCAAGTTACTTGCAAGGTCATCAATTTCCATTTTGAATTCACTCTTCTCCTTCTCCAGCTTCTGTTTAACCCTCTGGAGATTGTCAATCTGTTCTCCAAGTTCAGCCACGCTGTCAGCATGCTTCTTGCGCAGGGCAGCAGAGGTGGCTTCATGCTGAAGGGTGGATTCTTCCAGGTCACGTCTCAGTTTCTGGAACTCAGCCTCACGTTTCTTGTTTAGCTCAATCTGAGCAGAAGTGGCACCACCAGCTTCTTCAAGCCTCTCGCTGATCTCTTCAAGTTCTCTGGACAAGTCAGCTCTCTGTTTCTCAATTTTGGCACGAGCAGCACGCTCAGCTTCTATCTCTTCCTCAAGTTCTTCAATACGGGCCTAAGAAGGGACTTTC
>BLSH010198710.1:171639-186738 GCA_018402905.1 Glandirana rugosa
AAAAGAGTTAGGACCTTCTCCTCACGTACAAGGGGTTCCGATGACTGTGAAGGAAGTTCTTATTCGAGATACTAGTTGTAGACCCGTTCACATTTTTGAAACTCTTCGGGTTCGGACCGTTCCCTTTTCGACTTCGAGTGAAGAGAGACCACGTAATACGACCGTGACACCTAATGTTGTAGTCACCGACCGAACTGTTCTTATTCCTGGGTGACTTACTCTGACAACAGCCGGAAATGGTCTTCAGAAGTCACTTCGAGGACCGGAATGAGATGAGAAGGATGAGTCCAAGACTCCCATTCATTAGGTAACTTTTACAATTTTATTACATTGAGACGTTAAAGTTGTGTAGGGGCTTCTCAAAGTTTTTACACTTGCCCAGATGTTGATCATAGAGCTTATTCTTGAAGGAAGTGTCAGTAGCCTTGGGGAACATGCACTCCTCTTCCAGGATTGAGAAAATTCCCATTGGCTGTGAAGAAAATAATAATATAATAATAATAATTTTATATATATATATATATATATATATATACAGTATATATATTTTCTGGCCAGCCTCACAGTAGCACACATGAGAAAAATTGTACTGAAGTGAGGGCAGGCCAGGAGATGAAAATTACGGTAAGTATTGTTAACACTTTTCCTATATATATATATATATATATATATATATATATATATATATCAAATCTACTAATAATTTGAAGCTAAGAATACAAAAGACCGGCACGCACCTTCTCAATAAGCTCAATACAGGCTGCGAGATCCATACCAAAGTCAATGAACTCCCAATCAATTCCTTCTTTTTTGTACTCCTCTTGTTCCAGGACAAACATGTGGTGGTTAAAGAATTGCTGCAACTTCTCATTGGTGAAGTTAATACAAAGTTGCTCCAAGCTGTTGAACTATGTGAGAATTTAGATATTATTACTACTAATACTAAATATGCCAGGTTTTCTGCAGAATTTTAAAGATCTACTTACATCAAATATCTCAAATCCAGCTATATCCAGTACACCAATGAAGTACTGTCTTGGCTGTTTAGTGTCCAGCTGTTGGTTAATACGGACAACCATCCATAAGAAGAGCTTCTCATATACAGATTTGCTGAGGGCACCAATGGAGTTATAAACCTACAAAACATGACACATTAATAATTTCCTACCAGAATATTCTAACTAACCTTAACATTTACCTTTATGATTCTATGTAGCATATTACCTGTTGTACAGTTTGTCCCTTGGTGACAAACTCATTGCCGACTTTGACCCTAGGGTAGCAGAGAGCCTTTAGCAGGTCAGCAGAATTCAGTCCCATCAAGTAGGCAATTTTATCAGCAACTAGAAAATAATATTTAACATTTTTAATAAAAAAGAGAATGTCTCTAGAGCACTTACAGAGTTTTTGCATGCCTTTGTGTAATTTCCTGGTAAGCATAAATGTATTCTTACTTACCTTCTGTGCCATCAGGCTCAGCCTGCTCCTCTCTTTGCTTCTGCTTGAATTTCATGTTACCATGGTGCATAACAGCACCAGTCAACTTGTAGATGCCATTTTTTTCATCTGGTGAGAAGCCCAGGATATCAATGGCACTCTGCAAATATATGTATGTGTGTCATATTTTGAACAATCGTATCTGGTTATTGCTAAAGAACCTAAATTTACGCTACTTACATCTGTAGCCATCAATTCCTCCACATCATCGATACTCTTGACAGCAATCTCACCCTGGCTGATGAAGGGGTAGTCGTATGGATTTGTTGTCAGAAGAAGCATTTCTAAAAGATATAAAGATTATTATAAAAGTGACATTCTCTAATAACTTGCGTGTGATTACCATCATTGCCACAGACAAACTCACTTGCTATTTTATATTTGAAAGTATATAGCTATACTCTATATTCTTATAACTTTTGTAGAAGTTTTATATGGAAGTTTAATTGAAGTTACCAATCAGTTCTGGTCTCTTGTTGGTCAGGATCTGGTAGAAGATGTGGTAGCTTCTTTCTGCTGAAAGCTGGAATGTGACTCTTGACTTTTCAAGCAAGTCTGTAAAGAAAAGGTTATAGACGTTACTGAAGGAACAAATAAGTATCAAAAGAAGTATGTGTGAAAAGTTTTCGGCAAGTCTTACAGGTCTCGATATCTGCGGAAGATAGTTTTCCTGTCGTTCCGAAGTGGATTCTGATAAATTTACCCTGGGGATTTCGAAAACAATATTGATAGTATAAAATAGAAAATAATAATAATCCTAATCAGAACAATATAAATGCTATTACTTACAAAACGGGAGGAGTTGTCATTTCTCACGGTCTTGGCGTTACCAAAGGCTTCCAGCAGAGGGTTGGCCTGGATGATTTGATCTTCCAGGTTGCCCTGTTAATTGTTAAATAATACTTCAGAGTTGTTCTTATATGGAATAATGACACAAAGATTACTGCGAGTCTAACACAACTTTTAGTTATATATTATGTTTTAAAAGTTCCTCTGATCTCACCTTCAAGGTGTTACTAGATTCCTTCTTTTTTCCTGAATCACCAATGGCTGCAATTGTTGCAAAGTATTGAATGACACGCTTGGTGTTCACAGTCTTTCCAGCTCCAGATTCTCCGCTGGTTACAGATTTAAAAAAAAGTCAGTAAAGATGCATAGCTATAATTTAAGCGTACAATTGCAACAGCTGAGTGCAGTCTCAAATTGTACTTACGTAATTAGGACAGACTGGTTTTCACGGTCTGAAAGAGATTAAATACATACGTGAGTCGTCTGCAGAAATGACTCAGTGCATGCATTAATTGCATGAGTTAATTCTGAAAAGCATATTACCAGTTAACATAAACTGATAGGCATTATCAGAGATGGAGAAGATGTGTGGTGGGGCTTCCTGACGCTTCTTTCCTCTGTAGCCGGCAACAACTTCCGGGTTGTACACTGGCAGCCACTTGTAGGGGTTTACAGTGACGCAGAACAGGCCAGAATAGGTCTGAAAGTTTCAAAAAAATGAATCAGCAGATCCCTTTTCACAGTGGGCTTGATAAAAAGGACAGCTATTTTATTGCTTTTTTTTTTTTCTAGTGCTAGCGGTACATGGAAAACCTATAAAACCAGCTTACATAGATCATCCAGGCTGCGTAACGCTCTTTGAGGTTATACAGCACAGAAGCCTCATTCAGGTGGGTCATCATGGCCATATCTTCAATCTTATCGTACTTGGGAGGGTTCTGGGGGTACACCTGGCTGTCTTTGACAGTTACGTCCTGCAAGCACAAACCTTGGTTGAGCTATCTTGTGGTTAACCATCATTTTTAACAATGAATTTAATTATGCAGCTTACCTTTCCATCATCTGTCTTAACGGTGACTTTGCCACTGTCGCGAGCAGTGATTAAGCCCTTCACATAGAGCTCTTTGGCATCCTCCACAAAGCAAGTGTTCTTGGCATCGAAAGGTTTGTTCTGTGCCTCTAATCTTTCCTTCTCAGATTTCCGCAGAAAGCAAGCAGCGGGTCCGAAGACCGACATTTCTGCGTCGGAAGCCATGGCTGAGGCAGTCTGAGTAAGAAGAAACAAAAAGTATGTTGAAGTTATGCATGTTGATATTATACATCTGACCTGTTCTTTATGAAGTATGTGCTAACAATGTTTCAGCGTTGCTTCTCAGATTACCATGTATGGACTATTATACACATTTGTATTTTAGGCACAGCTGAATAATTGGCCTCTTTTTTGTAATTAACCATTAGAGAGGTCGGACAGGGAAAGTGATTAGTGTTCTTTAACCCTGTGATTGCCAACAGTCATAGCTAATTTTGGTCTGTGCAGCTGATTAAATCTGCAGAGTTTCAGATGGGACCTCCAATGTACTGATGTCACAGTGGTGACTCTTTATTCCTGATCTGCATCTTCCATACATACAACCTATTCGTAGGCACACACATCAACATACATGGGACATACATATGTACGCCTTTAGTAGTAGTAAGTACGTCACATATGTTGCAATTAAAATCATAAATTTAGGGGCATTATTTTTGTCTAACCTTAATTTGATAATGTAGTAGGGGCGCTAAATAAAAGTTTTTGCAAAAGGGTACGCAGTTTTCAGCCTAGAGCTCTTTATTTACTAACTTGACATTTATTCTCTTACATTTAATAAAAATATTAGAGATTTTATTGTGTTTTTTTTTTTTTATAACTTTATAGTTGAATACTGTGGGGTATTCTATAATGTCCATTTTAATCTACATTATATTGCCAAAAGTATTGGGACGCCTGCCCTTAAACTCACTCACTCGTCCACACTATATTACCAAAAGTATTGGGCCACCCCTCCAAATCATTTGGTGTAGGGCTGTTTTTCAGGGGTTGGGTTTGGCCCCTTAGTTCTGGTGAAGGGAACTCTTAAGATGTCAGCATACCAAGACATTTAGGACAATTTCATGCTCCTAACTTTGTGGGAATAGTTTGGGGTTGGCCCCTTTCTGTTCCAACATGACTGCACACGACTGCACAAAGCAAAGTCCATAAAGACATGGATGAGCAAGTTTGGGGTGGAGGAACTTGACTGGCCTGCACGAAGTCCTGACCTAAACCTGATAGAACACCCTTGGGATGAATTACAGCAGAGACTGTGAGCCAGGACTTCTCGTCCAACATCAGTGCCTGACCTCACAAATGTGCTTCTGGAAAAACGGTCAAACATTCCCATAGACACACTCCTAAACCTTGTGGACAGCCTTCCCAGAAGAGTTGAAGCTGTTATAACTGCAAAGGGTGGTGGAACTCAATATTGAACCCTACGGACTAAGACTGAGATGCCATTAAAGTTCATGTGTGTGTAAAGGCAGGCGTCCCAATATTTTTGGAAATATAGGGTATGTAAAAAAAATGAAAATTTGATCTGACAGCGAAGGGCTAAAAACCGCATGCTACTTCTCTAATGTAAAAAAGTTAATATAAGCACTCTGAAAGTTGGCATCACAAGGGCCTGCATGTATATTTTTTATGTGTTCTGCTTTAGCACCCAGAAACCAGGACTCTTAATATGCAAATACTGACTTCCAACTTCAAAGTTAGAGCTCTGTCAGCCCCCACAATTTTCCCCACCACTGCTGAAAACAATGTAGCACATTTTATTAGGAGTTGAAGGAAGAATGCCAGAGCTTCAACTTTGGAGCTGGAAGTCAGCATTCAGATACACCCAGGGCCCCAAGCTTGAATAAGAGGAGATGTAAATAAGATAAAGCTTTTAAAAGCTTTTACCACCATTACTAGTTGAAAAGTGACAGGTTTGCTTTGAGTGAGCCTTTTAATCCCTTTACCCAAGTTTTTGTTTCTTTTGATACACAGGCGTATTATTTTAGGGGAAAAAGCACATACAAGTGGAACAGATGATACTCTAGTTGGATGAAATAAAAAGACAGATATTTTTAAGGAAAAATATATTTTAAAAAGGGCAGTACGTGCTAAATATGCTCTTAAAGTAGTTCACAGGTTATGAAGGGTGCAGATTGGCCCTTTTACGTTGGGTGTTAAAGGACCTTGTCCCAGCACTGAATGTATTTTTTTCAGTTGTCACTGAAATTGCAATTAAGATTCCTTTTTTGGTTTAAAATGAGTAATTAATATTATTTCTGTTAAATGGTAAAGGATTTTATTCATAGTAGAACTGGCATGTGCTACTAAAGTATATCTAAACCCAAAGGATTAATTTTTTTTATTTTGGATAGAGTATGGGATGGCTAAAACCCCTGTTGGATCTTCTTTTCCACCTGTTTCCCATTGTAGAGATTTCCATTGACATCCTGTCCTGCAGACACTACAGGAAGTGAAAGGAAAATTCCCTATTAGATAGTTATCATTGGAACGGTGTTACTGCTATACCATTTCTCCTCTGTTCCTGTTCTAGTGAAAACTCAAAGTTTTAGATTTCCCCCCACGCCCATTGACAATGGACTCCAGGGCAAAAAGATAATGAATCTCTCCAATGGAGGAAACAGCTAAGGATTGAAATCCGGCAGAGGTTCTAACCTCACAACACCCTATGCAAAGTTTAAAAAAGAGCTATATATTTTTGTATCCAAAGCAATTATATATGGCTTTTGAAATGTATGTTAATTTAGATAAATGACCTATTGGCTATATAACAGGAAAATGTAATATCTAAAATAGTTTGGAAACTCACCTTCTAGCGCTGCTCTTGGTGAAAAATCTTCTAACCCCTTAAATTTAAAGATAAAAGAAACAAAATAAGTAGAAGTAAGTGCTGTCCAACCGTCCTGTATCCCAATCCAGATGTCCTGTATCCCCATCCAGTGCAGTACCAGGCAGCCAAGAAAAGACAAGACTTACCAAGAAGGCTACATTGGAGGGATGGGCTGGTCGCCTTATATAGAGGCCATCCTGATGTCTCAGCATAATTGCACTCCTATTAAGGAATGCCCTCATTACCTTAACTGTCCAGAGAAACCCAACACTTTCTGTTCTTCATAAGTAAAAATAACTGAACAATTCTAAGTCATTGATTTGTCCTTCTGTGTTATCTATTGATAGCTGACAAGTTTAGCTGTCTCTGTGTTCTTTGAACCACATTCCACACAGAACAAGTGGCTGCTGCTTTTATAGAGGAAGCAGTTGGCTTCTTCTTTTAAAATGTTATTACAACTATAAAACATTTATCTTTCTTTGTTTATTTCTCTCCATATCTTTCTTTCTTTCTTAATTTCTTTCTCTCCATATCTCTTTTTTTCTTTCTTTCTTTCTTTCTTTCTTTCTTTCTTTCTTTCTTTCTTTCTTTCTTTCTTTCTTTCTTTCCATTCTCTCTTTCTTTCTTTCCCTTTCTTTCTTTCTTTCTTTCTTCCTCTCTTTCTTCCTTTCCTCCTTTCTTCCTTCCTTCCTTCCTTAAACTATAAAACATTTATCTTTCTTTGTTTCTTTGTTTCTTTGTTTCTTTCTCTCCATATCTTTCTTTCTTTCTTTCTTTCTTTCTTTCTTTCTTTCTTATATAAGCGCCCACCAGTGCCACCTATCAGTGCCACCCATGAGTGCCCACCAGTGCCACCTATGAGTGCCCATCAGTGCCACCTATCAGTGCCCATCAGTGCTGCATATCAGTGCTGCTTATCAGTGCTCATCAGTGCTGCATATAAGTGCCTCATCATCAGTGCCCATCAGTGCCACCTCATCAGTGCCAATCAATACTGCCTCATCAGTACCTATTTTTGTTTCAAAATTTGCGGTCTGCTTTTATTTGTAGAGCAAAAAATAAAAACCCCAGTGGTGATCAAATACCACCAAAAGAAAGCTCTATTTCTGGGGAAAGCAAATGATAAAAATTTCACATGGGTACAGCGTTGCATGACTGCGCATTTGTCATTCAAATTGTGACAGCGCTGCAAGCTGATAATTTGCCTGGGCGGGAAAGGGGGGGGGGTAGTGCCCAGTATTGAAGTGGTTAAACACCACGGTCTACCTGAGTATTGTTGCTGACCATGTCCATCCCTATATGACTACAGTGTACCCATCTTCTGATGTCTTCTTCCAGCAGGATAATGCACCATGTCACAAAGCTCCAATCATCTCACTACTGATTTCTTGAAAATGATAACAATGAGTTCACTGTACTCCTAAGGTCTCCACAGTCACCAGATCTCCAATAGAACACCTTTGGGATGTGGTGGAATGGGAGATTGGTATCATGGATGTGCAGCCGACAAATCTGCAGCATCTGCGTGATGCTATCATGTCAATATGGAACAAAATCTCTGAGGAATGTTTTCAACACCTTGTTGAATCTATGCCATGAAGAATAGGGGCAGTTCTGAAGGCAAAAGTGCATACAACCTGGTACTAGCAAGGTGTACCTAATAAAGTGGCTGGTGGGTGCATTTTCTGATGTTAATAAAACATCAGTAGTAAAGTACACATTATAGCATAACACACAGCTAAGTGACAACGTCCCTTCAAAGCCACTGACCCTCAAGGCTTGTATATCATGTTTACACTGCACTTGACATGAAACCCGTCCCTTACAAATGGGGTGTCAAAATGCTCCATCTGGTTTAGCTCATTTTTCTACTGCCTTTCCTTACATAGCTCAGCCAAGATGTATACACATGCACAGCCTGCCTTAAAGTCCACATCACAAATAAAAAAAGAAAGGTGACATTCCTGAAGGCTTCTTCTAGGAAAATATGAAGCAATATATGTTGGGATCAGCAAGATCCTTAATATCTAGAACATGGCGGAGGAAGGTTTCTTGATAGATGAGCCTTAAATAAGTCATAGGGTATTCTGTCAGAGCAACTATGACACTGTATACTAGAAAAGACCTGAGCCTGCACATTTTTGCAGTGCCTTGTTTGGAGTCCAAGTAAACACAGCTACTGTTCTCCCATCGTGTCTTCCCTTTTCTTCATTCTACAAGCTGTGAGGCTCAGTGTGCAGGCAGATATCTGTGAGTAGTATATGAAATTTGTATTATTCTGGAGTGTGGTTGCATTTAGGACCAGCAGGTCCTGTTGAGAATAGGTACCATGTGTCCAGGACTGCAGCAGTAATCTGCTGGCTATTCCATTTGTAGCAAAAAGATATGACTTTCTTTTATAGAAGTTTAAGCAAAACTTTGGAAGGGTTCATATAAGTTTGTGGAAAGAAAACTGTAGCAAGAAAGCATGGCAACAATCAGTTCCATGGGGTTGATTTACTAGATCCCTGAAGCCCAACCTGTTACCCAGGGGCAGCATGTTGCCTCTTGGCGCTTATTGTGCGGTCCATGGAGCCCCTGCAAATAGTTTGTGTTTTTCCAACTTAAATGCTTACTATGGCCAGTGAAGGCCATCTTTCTTTTTTGTGTTGTTCATTCCCTTTAATTTTTTATGTTTTGTTTCCCTGAAATATTTTGCTGAGACAAATATTGAATTGTAGTCATTTTTAGGGGTGCTGTAGGGAGTACAAATGTGAAGCATTGACTAATAAAATGGTTCTTATAGCTGTTATTTCTAATAGTCATACGTATGTCTCAAGCATGTCCTCAGTCTCCAACTTCTATAGAATTCCTACAGTTTCAGACAGCTTACAGCAGAAAAATGTTTAATGACTGTTTTGTGTGGCGATTTAGTGTTGTTGGGGAATGAACTTAGGGCCTCATATAGCAGCCAAATGAATGTCCAATGGTGTAGAACAGGGTTTCTCAACCAGGGTTCCGTGGAACCCTAAGGTTCCTCCAGAGGTTGCGAGGGGTTCCTTGAGCAATGGTCAATTTCTACCTCTCAGATAAATTCCCAATGACATTATTGTTTTTTTTAGCTATCTGTAAGAGGTAATTCTTCCCAATGACCACAAGTGTAAGGAGCATTCTTCCCATTGACCATACCACTAATGCAGGGTTTCTCAACCAGGGTTCCGTGGAACCCTTGGGTTCTTCCAGAGGTTGCTAGGGGTTCCTTGAGCAATGGTCAATTTCTACCTCTCAGATAAATTACCAATGACATTATTGTTTTTTTTAGCTATCTGTAAGGGGTAATTCTTCCCAATGACCACAAGTCTAAGGAGCATTCTTCCCATTGACCATCCCACTAATGTATCATGAGTTGTAGATTTTAAATTTTTAGCAAAGGTTCCCCGAGACCGGAGAATTATTGCAAGGGTTCCTTGGTGTTGAAAAGGTTGAGAAAGGCTGGTGTAAAGAATCCACACATTTCCTGGTGAACGTTGTAAAGTGTATGTTTCCTTAAATCAGGCGTTTACCCTTAAGTAAATGTTAGGTTGCCCTGCCTCCTCCCCCATCCTTCTCTTACAATTACATATTTATGTATATTTTTTGGGTCCCCAGTGAGCCCTTCAGCAAATCTGTGCATACGCAGGTTTCCCCAAATATCTGCGTACACAAGGGTTTTCCCATGTATGTGTGCAGAGACAGCAATTGCGGATGTGTCAAAGGGCTCTGCCACGACCCTAAGTCAGGGCAGAATCCTTCGGCACATCTGTGGACACACCTTGATGGGGTGAAGGCAATACAGAGGGGACTGAAGTTCCTCTTTAACTTAGCAAATATATTGCGACATGTATTGCATATTGTTTTCTTCATTGATCCAATAATGTGCAAGCAAACTTTTTTTTTTTTCTTTTTATTTCTATTGCACAGGTTTGGGTATTGAGTGCTCAATTCACAAAGAGTTATTTTCCTCTTAAAATCTGAGATAAAATAAATCATACCGTTTCTCAAACATGTTTTTGCAATTAGCAAAAAATGTACTAAAATAAAGCATGAGTTATTTCATTAAAATGTGAGATATTTTACTCATAAAACCATGCGGTATTTTATCTTATCTGATGTCCACTGGGATGGATAGGATGGAGAAGGATTAGAACCCCTGTCATTTTTTGATTGCTAATAAAGAGGTAAAATGGTTTAAACCGTAGATATGCCAACTCAGGAAGTCGCCCTCCCAGCAGTATAGGTATTAATACAAAAGAAAAAAGGTGACCGAAATACCATTCAAAGGGAAGCTGCTTTCATGGGGCACATGTAGCATATCAGAAACAACTATGTTAAATGTAATAAATACAAAATATCTTTATAAACGTGAAATATTGAATGAAAATAGTATAAAAAATCACACACATATATACAGTATCTCACAAAAGTGAGTACACCCCCCACATTTTTGTAAATATTTTAACAGCCATTAATGTCTAATCCATCTATACTCTAGCCAAAATGAAAAAAAAAAATACTTTAACCAGTACAGATCCGTAATGTAGCTGAAAGATGGCTACAGCGTGAATCTGAATTGCTGGGTGGATGTCCATGGACGTCCACCCCTTTGCGCGCTCCCCGCGCGCACTCACGGCCGGTGGCGGCACGCTCTCGCGGGCGGACTCGAAGTCCGCTGGACACCCGCGATCATCTAACAGAGCGGCAGAACGGGGAACTGCCAATGTAAACATGGCGGTTCTCCGTTCTGTTAGGGGGGACATGACAGATCTACTGATCCCTGTGATCGGGATTAATGAGATCTGTTATGTCCCTGCCAGCCCAGCCCCCACACAGTTAGAACACAGTGAGGGAACACAGTTAACCCCTTGATCGCCCCCTTAGTGTTAACCCCTTCCCTGCCAATGACATTTATACAGTAATCAGTGGATATTTAAATTTCTGATCGCTGTATAAATGTCATTGGTCCCAAAAAAGTATAAAAAATGTCCAACCTGTCTGCTGCAATGTCGCAGTCCCAATAAAAATTGCAGATCGCCGCCATTACTAGTAAAAAAAAAAATAATAATAAAAACGCCCTAAATCAATTCCCAAAGTTTGTAGACGCTATAACTTTTGCGCAAACCAATCAATATATGCCGATTGCAATTTTTTTTCCCAAAAATATGTAGAAGAATATATATTGGCCTAAACCGATGAATATTTTTTTTATATATATTTTATTTTTGGATATTTATTACAGCAAAAACTTAAAAATATTGTTCTTTTTTCAAAAAACAAAAACAATAAAAACAACAGAGGTTATCAAATACCACCAAAAGAAAGCTCTATCTGTGGGGGAAAAAATGATAAAAATTTTGTTTGTGTACAACGTCACATGACCACGCAATTGTAATTCAAAATGCAACAGCGCTGAAAGCCGAAAATTGGTCTGGGCAGGAGGAGGGTTTAAGGGCCCAGTAAGCAAGTGGTTACGTAAATCAGTCTGGATGATTCTGTGTTTCTCCATATTTAGGTTACTATGTATTACTATTGAGAAACTGATCCAAAAAGGCAGATATAACTAGAAACTGGCTATTATATTTTTAAATTCCTTAAATACCTCATGCCTGGACCACTACTTATTTACCTCATGCATTTATTTATTCATTTCTTTTTGTGAATTGAATTTAATGCCATTTTATGAGTTATTTACCTCATGTTTTTGGTTTATGAGGTAAACAACTCATGAGGTCATAGTGAATTGACATTTTCAGCATCTCATGAGATGATTGGAAAAGATGTGTCACATGATTCAGTTATCTCATGAGATATTCTTTAGTGAATTGAGCCCTCTAAGTGAACACAGCTTTAACTTTTTTTGCTATATTACAGTAAATGAACATTTACTTAGTCTCCAAACATGTTTTAGGAGAAGTGCAAATAATTATAGTAAACCTTGGTTCCAACCCAAGTATCAATCACCATCTAAAATATGTGAAGCTGCCCCTTTACGTTGATTAATCACCTCTTAACAGGAAAAAAATCAAAATGTAAAGCACACATCTACAATATGCATATAAATAAGTGCATTCCAATAATTTTGGAAATTCAAAAATAAAACACAAATTACAAAAAATTACAAAAAAAAACTGAAACAGTCCATAAGAAAAATAGTCTTTACTGAGAAACTCCAACCACTGTGCTCATGGTGTTAAAGTGCCTTAAGTGCTCTTTAGATTAGTGCTCCACCACAGTGTGTACAAATTGCACACTTACCGACCACATCTAAAACATGAGGCTTTGGTATTTTAGGGTACCACCCTTTTTTCCAGTTGTATTCATGATATCCCACCTTTATGATACTCAATAGGAATCTGTCAACCACTGTACTCTCATAGGGTCATCCTCAAACATCAATAGCCGAGACCCAGGAAGAAACCACAATCCAGAATAGTGTAGTACCTTTTTATTTGAAAAGCCAAAACAAAGATAAAATGTGAATTTTACACTTACATTTGCAGGTGCTATAGTCAGCACCAACACAAACAGCCTGGTATCAGTTGTCCTGCAGGCCAAATTTGGTTTTTGGTTTGCTGTGGGCAAAATCTCCACTTGACCTATCTTTCATAAAACAACTTTTTTGTTGATGAGTTATGAAGCGAGTCGAGATGCTGGACTGTTGCTTATAGAAACAGCATGCATTTACTTTTAAAAAGGAACAAGGAATGTGATTGATTAAAATGTTTAGTGGTCCTGCTAAACTAGACCTAAGATCTCTTAACTGCCTTGTTGTTTGTACCAAAAATATCTTGTGCCACTTGCCCTTGAACTTGTCTTTAGGATGCACTGTGATGGTCTCCATATTCGGTGTTGGTAAATGTCATTATGATTTGTTAGTTGCTATAGGAGGCAGGGCTAAAATGCCATCACTGGAACCTGAAGCCTAAAAACTTTGGGTGGCCAAAGTAACAACCCCCTGCAGTGGCATAGTGTGAGTTGTCAGCATCCGGGGCAAGGCTAGTAATTTGCACTCCCTAAACCAGGGGTAGGCAATCTGCGGCCCTCTAGCTGTTGTGGAACTACATTTCCCATGAGGCATTGCAAAGCTGATGGGTACAATTACTCCCAGAGGCATAATGGGACGTGTAGTTTTGCAACAGCTGGAGGCCGCAGGTTGCCTACCCCTGCCCTAAACCGTGGATTTTCAGCACTACAGTGGAGTCTTTTCCACTAGAACATTATTAAACCCCTTACCTAAGCACATGCATTGTATATTTAGAAAATACTGATGTAATTAAAGTAATACTAGTATACTCAAATTTATTTTCATTCTTTATTTTACTTTATTGAGAGTAATACACATAGTACCTACCTACAATATCAGCCCTGAGTGATGGTGTCCCCCCAGGAGGTGCAGGAAGATGGTGGCAGGAGAAGTGAGAGACAAACAGAGTGGAAGTCCCCTGGGCCTTGCACACATCACCCCAAATCCTGCACCTTCTCACCTCAGATCAGTCCAAATTTCATCACCATTAGACCTCAGATCAGCCCTAACTCCTGCACCTTACTCCTCAAATCAGCCCAATTCCTGCACAACAGACCTGCACCTTTACACCTCAGATCAGCCCCAATTCTTGTACCTTCATACCTCACATCACCCAAATTCCTGCAGCTTCATGCCTCAGATCACCCCAATTCCTGCACCATCGCACCACAAATCACCTCAATTCCTGCACCTTCACACCTCAGATCACCCCAATTCCTACACCTTCACACCTCAGATCAGCCCCAAATTCTGTACATTTACACCTCAGATCACCCCAATTCCTGCACCTACACACCTCAGATCATCCCAGTTCCTGCACCTTCACACCTCAGATCAGTCCCATTCTTGAACCTCTGAATTAGTAGTTCCCAATAGCTGGTTAATTATCAGTCCAGAGTGAGAGCAGGCAGCTTGAAGTGTCTGATTCAACATCAGGACCTGTCTGTTGTGGGGGTGCAGTAAAAAATGTATATAATAGAAAGTCAGCAGGGTAGTGTACAGGGGTCAGCAAAGCATAAGGCAGGGACCATAGGACAAGTGGTCAGCTGTGCAGTGGACAGGAATTAGAAGGACAGTGTACAGGGGCCAGCAGAGTGGAAGACAGAGGTCAGCAGGGCAGAGAATGGAGTCAGCAGACCATAGGACGTAGTCAACAAGGGAGAGGACTGGAGTCAGCAGGGCAGAGGAAGGGTGTCAGCAGGGCAGAGGATGGGCGTCAGCAGGGCAGAGGGGGCATAAACATCAGCAGGGCAGAGGGTCCGGAAATGTGAGCAGGGTAGAGGAGGAGGAAACATCAGCAGGGTGGGGGGGCATCAGAAGGGCAGAGGGAATGTTAGCAAGGCAGATGGGGAGGGAACTTCAGCAGGGCAGTGGGGGAGGAAACGTCATCAGGGTGGGGGGGACGTTAGCAGGGCGGGGGGGAACATCAGCAGGGCAGAGGGGGGGACGTTAGCAGGACAGAGGAGGGGAACATCAGCAGGGCAGTGGGGGTGCATCAGCAGAGCAAAGGGTCGGGAATTTCAGCAGGGAAGAAGGGGGGACATGAATAGAGCAAAGGAGCTGCTCCTCCCAACACTGCACACAGCTAAGATCTGATTATTTTGCAGACACAACCTGGATTTGCAAAGTGTGTATCTGGCTGTTGCAAGCTGAGGATTTCACAGGTCAGGACTGCAATTACCAGACATAAACTGTGCCAATTGAAATTCTGTCTGGAAAAGAAGCAAATTTGCTGTGTGCAGGGGAAGAACCGCTCAGCTGCACATCCCGTGGAAAGCCTGAATGTAGTCTGAGGATGGGAGGAAGAGCTTACCAGCATTCATGTTGGGTGCTGCGTGGCGCACCACCCCTTGA
>BLSH010198710.1:186748-206100 GCA_018402905.1 Glandirana rugosa
GGGGGATGTCAGCAGGGCGGGGGGGGGAACATCAGCAGGGCAGAGGGGGGGACATTAGCAGGACAGAGGAGGGGAACATCAGCAGGGCAGTGGGGGTGCATCAGCAGAGCAAAGGGTCGGGAATTTCAGCAGGGAAGAAGGGGGGACATGAATAGAGCAAAGGAGCTGCTCCTCCCAACACTGCACACAGCTAAGATCTGATTATTTTGCAGACACAACCTGGATTTGCAAAGTGTGTATCTGGCTGTTGCAAGCTGAGGATTTCACAGGTCAGGACTGCAATTACCAGACATAAACTGTGCCAATTGAAATTCTGTCTGGAAAAGAAGCAAATTTGCTGTGTGCAGGGGAAGAACCGCTCAGCTGCACATCCCGTGGAAAGCCTGAATGTAGTCTGAGGATGGGAGGAAGAGCTTACCAGCATTCATGTTGGGTGCTGCGTGGCGCACCACCCCTTGATCCGGCCATCCACTGCTTCAATGCAAGCTAAGTTAGGTGGGTGGCAACTCAGGCAGGAGGGCAATGAGGTGTGCAGGTGCAGGAATTGGGGTGATCTGAGGTGTAAATGTACAGAATTTGGGGCTGATCTGAGGTGTAAAGGTGCAGGAATTGGGGTTATCTAAGACGTGAGGGTGCAGGAATTGGTGTGATCTGGCGTGTGATGGTGCAGGAATTGGAACTGATCTGAGGTGTAAAGATGCAGGAATTGGGGTGATCTGAGGTGTGAAGGTTCAGAAATGGGGGCTGATCTGAGGTCTAAAGGTACGGGAATTGGGGTGTTCTGAGGTCTGCTGTGCAGGAATTGGGCTGATTTGCGGAGTAAGGTGCAGGAGTTAGGGCTGATCTGAGGTCTGATGGTGAAGAAATTTGGACTGATCTGAGGTGAGAAGGTGCAGGATTTGGGGTGATGTGTGCAAGGCCCAGGGGACTTCCACTCTGTTTGTCTCTCACTTCTCCTGCACCATCTTCCTGCACCTCCTGGGGGGCACACCATCCCTCAGGGCTGCTAAGCTCCACCCAGCCTGGTCCCAGCATGACAGAGCAGCACCACGCACCTAGGTTCTTCTTGTCTCCGATGCTGTGTGGTGCAGGAGATTCGAAGCCTGAAGCCTGCCCAGCCAGTGGTGAGACCTGGACAGTGAGGTGGGAGCAAGCGGCTGCACTAACCGCGATCACCTGCCAAAGCCATCCGCCCACCACAGTGGCCACACATGACCTAGAGTAGGCAATAACAGAGGGCTGAGCATGGTCAGCCAGGGAGGCTCGGCCAGTGCTAGCTCGAATCGTGGAGAGCGGTGGAGGCAGGGTGCACAAACAAAGTGGCACACTCGGGAGTCGGGGTGGCGGAGTCAGGATGGTGGGAGTTGTGCCCCTCTTGGGATTGCTCCGGGGGCCACCACCCCCACGCTACACCACTGACCCCCTGCCAGTAACTCCTCCTTTACAAAGAGCATTTTCATGATTTTCCCATCCTAATCGCGCTTAGAATATTATGGTAATAATGAAATATTCTGTGAAATGGCTATTCCTAGAGGTGATGGGAAAAAAGTGTGTCCAATAATTATCCAGGTAAACTTGCTTCTTAGATTATTGCCACCTATAGATAACAAAACAATCTGCGCACTTCTGTAATCAATACCCCTTATGTCAAACCACTGTGACTGCTGCTAAATCATCATCAAGTGTATCACCAAAACTTTAGTCAATCATAAGTACATACAGAAGAAAACTTATATAACCATGCGTCATAAAACCCATCATGGGATAAATCAGAAGGTTATAGAATCAAAATGGAAGATCAGGGAGTAGCAGGTGCGTACTCAAACCTCCACATCATCTGATACCGCAGAAGTCCAACAGGACCAGAATTTCTCAAATTTCTTCAGATAACCCCTAGCAGTATAAGTTAACTTATGTACACAGTAGGTAAGGCCTTGCTAACCAAAGAGATCCACATGTGAATAGTAGGGAGGTCTGATTGTTTCCATTGTAACATTATGGCCTAATGGTTCCTCCAGGAACCATCCTTGTGACACATGCAATTACCCAGTGCTCTTATATATGCGCTCACCTTATTGTGTTGACCTCAATATCATATTAAGTTCATATATGCAATTGTTGCCCCACTGTGGGCTCTCTGGCATAAGCTTTTCTATTGGTGTACACTTTTCTACCACTACTCCATTTTCGGCTAAATCACACGTAAAAACAGAATTGGACCCAAAAGTATGCTCTCTAATAATTATTAAAAATTCCACATAAAAATCTACTTACATTAAAAAAAGCACCCAACGTGCCATGAATTCAGCATGTTGTAACATGGGTAACTCCAAATAACACCCTCGTACCCACAACCAACTTTCATTCTGCAGCGTGGCTCCTGGTCCTATACACATTACTCTCCCAGTAGCAAGCTTCACGACACAGCGGTGCAGGAATTTTTAATTTGTGAATGATACATGGACTTTTTTCTATTGATTACACATTGATGCCATTAAGGAATGGTGTACAGATGTCACCTATAGGCTCCATTTGTGCCTGATGGTAAATTCAGTCCTGGACATAGAGCATTAGGAGAATGAAACATTTAGGTGCCAGTTTTGGGTTGCATATGGTATACAAGGGCAGAATTTACTAAAACGAATAAACAAGAACATAAATAATATGGAATTTTCCGTTGTGGGCTTTCATGATTGTGCAGATGTACACCTGTGCAGTAATCCCTACAGTCTGCTTAATATATATTCTTTATTGGCTGTCTATGGTCCCATCAAAGAGATACTGGTTTTGATTTGCTAAAGCAAATAGGCTGTTCAGTTTGAAAGGGAACTTTCCACTGGGCTTAGTGTATGTGGTGACATTTTTTCTTTGCAAAGAATATCCAAACACATGCAAGAAAAATTAAAAGAAAAACACATTTTTACCTGCACATGATTGGATGATGGAAGTCGGAAAAGCTTCACCTTATTCACTAAACTCTAAGGAAAATTCCCTTGCAAAGTGCAACTTCCCCTGCAAAATGCCTTTAGTATAACAAACCCATTGTAGTACTCCTGTCTATGTCACCATCACAGGAAGGGAGGATCAGTCTGTCTAGTGGGGGGCACAGACTGCAATGAAGTTCCAAAACGTCCACACTCTCTATACACAAGTTTAAAAAAACTGTTGTTGCTGGAGTTGGCCTTTAATCTCATGAATGACTTTATAGGAATGAGTACAGGTCCCATGACTGACATATTGATGCCTTGATTGTTCATGGAGTCTTCCAACACGGCAACAGTCTAATTGCAAGCTTTAATTGATACTTACAGTACAATTAGCTGTTTTAGTGAAGATATGTGAGGACTGAGATCTCTTCCTTTTGTTATTGATATTAATAATAAATGGGGACAGCTGTGAATCATTATGCAATATGCAATAGGAAATAGAGCACATGAGCGTAATTCTGTACAGTTGTGTGTGTGTGTGTTGTGTATGTGTGTTGTGTGTGTGTGTGCGTTGTGTGTGTGTTGTGTGTGTGTGTTCGTTGTGTGTGTGTGTTGTGTGTGTGTGTGCATTGTGTGTGCATTGTGTGTTGTGTGTTGTGTGTGTTGTGTGTGTGTGTTGTGTGTGTTGTGTGTGTTGTGTGTTTGTGTGTGTTGTGTGTGTGTGTTGTGTGTTTGTGTGTATGTGTTGTGTGTGTGTGTGCGTTGTGTGTGTGTGTTGTGTGTGTTGTCAACAGCCTGGCCAACTTCTGATCATTGTACCCAACAGCAGTAGAGAAATGATGCTGGGCCCTGGACCTGCCCATAATTGTCAGATATTTCTTAGCAGATGATGCAGTAGCATTTTTTCCAGTATATTAATATTAACATAAAATCTTGAAATTAGAGAAAAGCTTGTCTTTTTCCCATTAAAAAGTAATGAGTTTGGATAAGTAATACAGCAGCTGCTCATGTGTTGTTAGCACTTGCTTGGACCATTGAGACTGTCCACCTGCGTCACGTCTCATCCTGACCATATCTCCATCATAAAGTTCTGCATCTTTCATCTACATTATATTGCTGTTGTGGGAATTTATTATTAAGACTTTAAGATTTATTGTGCACATGTTCATGCTTCTTTACCGTATATCAATAACCTGATAAGTTAGGTCTAGCAACGGGAATCTTTATTCCAAACACATTTAGATGTCCATGTCAACGTGATTGGTATTTTTAACTAATTATATTGAGTATCAATATTTTAAAACTTTTGTTCTATGTATAGTTTTACATGTTTGCTCATTGTGTTTACAAGTACACAGTGGCTGTACTTTTTTTCTTCTCCTTTCTCAGTTTAAGCCTATACTGTCAATGAATATATACTATATTACCAAAAGTATTGGGACACCTGCCTTTACACACACATGAACTTTAATGGCATCCCAGTCTTAGCCCGTAGGGTTCAATACTGAGTTATAATACTATACTAATACTATAACAGCTTCAACTCTTCTGGGAAGGCTGTCCGCAAGGTTTAGGAGTGTGTCTATGGTAATGTTCGACCATTCTTCCTGAAGCACATTTGTGAGGTCAGGCACTGATGTTGGATGAGAAGGTCTGTCTCGCAGTCTCCGCTCTAATTCATCCCAAAGGTGTTCTATCAGGTTAATGTCAGCACTCAAGTTCCTCCACCCCAAACTCGCTCATCCATTTGTTTATAGACCTTGCTTTGTACACTGGCTTGCAGTCATGTTGGAACAGGAAGAAGCCATCCCCAAACTGTTCCCACAAAGCTGGGAGCATTACATTTTTCAAAATGTCTTGGTATGCTGATGCCTTAAGAGTTCCCTTCACCAAAACTAAGGGGCCAAGCCCAACCCCTGAAAAACAACCCCACACCATAATCCCCCCTCCACCAAATGGTTTGGACCAGTGCACAAAGCAAGGAAGTGCACTGGAAGTTCAACATGGCATCTCATGGCAAAGAGGATCTGAAAAAAAGAATTGTTGCTCTACGTAAAGATGGCCTTGACTATAAGAAGATTGCCAAAACCCTGAAACTGAGCTGCAGCACGTGGCCAAGACCATACAGCGGTTTAACAGGACAGGTTCCACTCAGAGCAGGCCTCGCAATGGTCAATCAAAGAAGTTGAGTGCACATGGCCAGCATCATATCCAGAGGTTGTCTTTGGGAAATAGAAGTGCTGCCAGCATTGCTGCAGAGGTTGAAGCGGTGAGGGTCAGCCTGTCAGTGCGCAGACCATACGCCGCGCACTGCATCAAATTGGTCTGTATGGCTGTCATCCCAGAAAGAAGCCTCTTCTAAAGATGATGCACAAGAAAGCCCGCAAACCGTTTGCTGAAGACAAGCAGACTAAGGACATGGATTACTGGAACCGTTTCCTGTGGTCTGATGAGACCAAGAGAAACTTTTTGGTTCAGATGGTGTCAAGTGTGTGTGGTGGTAACCAGGTGAGGAGTACAAAGTCAAATGTGTCTTGCCTACAGTCAAGCATGGTGGTGGGAGTGTCATGGTCTGGGGCTGCATGAGTGCTGCCGGCACTGGGGAGCTACAGTTCATTGAGGGAACCATGAATGCCAACATGTACTGTGACATACTGTGACATACAAAAGCAGATCATGACCCCCTCCCTTCAGAGACTGAGCTGCAGGGCAGTATTCCAACATGATAACGACCCCAAACACACCACCAAGATGACCACTGTCTTGCTAAAGAAGGTAAAAGTGATGGACTGGCCAAGCATGTCTCTAGACCTAAATATCTGTGGGGCATCCTCAAGTGGAAAGTGGAGGAGCGCAAGGTCTCTAACAACCACCAGCTCCGTGATGTCATCAAGAGAGTGGAAGAGGACTCCAGTGGCAACCTGTGAATCTCTGGTGAACTTGGACATTTTCACTTAGGGGTGTACTCACTTTTGTTGCCAGCGGTTTAGACATTAATGGCTGTGTGTTGAGTTATTTTGAGGAGGCAGCAAATTTACACTGTTATACAAGCTGTACACTCACTACTTTACATTGTAGCAAAGTGCCATTTCTTCGGTGTTGTCACATAAAAAGATAGAATAAAATATTTACAAAAATGTGAGGGGTCTACTCACTTTTGTGAGATACTGTGTGTATATATATATAGATATATATTATATATACACACACCCTAAAACATGGTACGTCAATTGGTTTACACCCATTAAAGGCCATACTTTGGCATAGACACTAGATCATATGCCCAGCGTTAGTGAATCATATTAGTTAGTGTCATGTATTTGTCCTTCCAAGTTTGGCATGTACATAAGACTCCATGAACTAAATCTGGGAAGGGGGTGTAAGCTCTACAGGGTTTAGAATGAGATGCTGCGAGTTGATGGATGATGTTTCTTATTCCTGTATACTTATTTCCAAAGGTTTGCGTACATATCACCCAATGAAATGATAGGCATGTCAGCGATATTTGCAGAAGTTTATTTTTACACAAGCACAGATAAAGACAATGACACTTTAATTACAGGTGTGCAGGAAGAAACTTGCATTTTGCACCTTGTTCCCCGGACACTCGAAGCTTCAGGGTGGAATTACTCATTTTCTCCCTTCTGCAGGGAAAATGGAAAATGTTAGATTAGTAAGATGAGTATCATTTGGAATTATGTCAATGTAACAGCAAAGCAGACAAACATGATATAAAAGAGACCATGAATTGGCTACAAATGTTGAATGTCAGCCAGATAGCATATAGGTTTATATGTGAATTATACTGAAATAATATACATACACTGAGAGAGAAAAAGATCAAAGATAGAGAGAGAACGATAGAAGGGGAGAGATAAGAGATAGATAGATAGATAGATAGATAGATAGATAGATAGATAGATAGATAGATAGATAGATAGATAGATAGATTGATTGATTTATATGGATTTATTATGGACTTTATATGAGGCACAGCACAACCAACCAATAATTATATAGTAAACAGGGTTACCCATTTGATAATAAATAAATACAAATGCCATTACAAAGAAAAAAATAAATAAATAACAACCTATCGATTACGACTTGGAAATATTGCCATGTTTATGTAATTTTAGCTGATTTATAAATAGTGTGTCCTTATGGTAGCCCCCTGGGTTTGAACACTCTCATTAATTTATTATCAATTGGATTATATACTTTAAAAATTATGTTTTACTTCAAATATATATACGAGGGAGTGAACACAGAGTCATGAAAGGAAAAAGATTTAGAATGTCCTTTCCTATTTTATTTTGCTGACATTTAGCATGTTTATGGCCAGTAACATCTTAGTCATGTATAAAATATATTGATATAAAACAACTAAAAATCAGCTTATTATTTTTTTTTAATGTAATGAGACTTGTATTTATTCTTTATTAAATTGTAAATCGTGTTTATTTTGTATTTATTGGTTATTATTTTTTTCCTTTGTAATGGGATTTGTATTTATGTATTATGAAATTGGTAATCATGTTTACTATGTAATTATTGGTTGGTTGTGCTGCGCCTCATATAAAGTCCCAGGGTCAATCAAATACTTTGATGGACATGTATATGTAGGGATGGAGGTGCACCACTGGGTCATCGAACCACATTTTAGTTGATAGATAGATTGAATGGGTCATTCTTACCTTTCCACTGATGTCTCGGCTCTTGGCTCTGAGCTTGTTCACCTGGGACTCAGCAATATCAGCTCTTTCCTCAGCTTCTTCTAGCTCATGTTGGACTTTCCTGAAGCGGGCCAGGTGCACATTGGCTTGTTCCTCCTTCAAACAAATGATCGGCACAGGTCAGTGATACATACTACCTGCAAGCATTTTATATAAGCCATTTCTTTCTTGGTTGATTGTGTACAGCACACTTTTTTTTTATTTGTGTCACATTAATGTAGAAGAAACAGATATGGAAATGTGCAATAAAGTTCAAAAATGTTCTGTACTGCTAAAAGAAAATAATAACCCAACAGTGACCCAGAATTAGTATTTAAATCTTCAAAATGAGGAACCTAAGTGTATGTGGTGCGAGCGTCAAAGGACGTTCCTTAAGGAATGCAAGCTAACTGGTGACTGTGTACTGATCAACTTACAGATTCCTCAGCTTGTCTTTTGTAGGCTTTGACCTTCAGCTGGAGTTTGTCCACCAGGTCCTGGAGTCTCAAGACATTTTTCTTGTCCTCTTCACTCTGAGAAAACAAATACAAGTATATTGTTTTACAGATTTCTTTCCACATATGTAGAGCCCTGATTGTTCACAATCGAATTGTCAGACTACAAACTGTCCCCTCTTTACATTAAACTAGCTGAAAAAATAATTGGAATCTTGGTAATATACCTGGTAAGTTATCTCTTTCACTCTTCTCTCATACTTGCGGACTCCCTTGATAGCTTCTGTTCCACGTTTCTGCTCAGCATCAAGTTCATTTTCCAGCTCACGCACCTTTAAAAGACAGAAGTTTAATGTTCATAGCTAAGAGCATTGTGTACAAAGCAGGGCAAGGTTAAGAAAAGCAGCCGTTTACTACTGAATATTCTAGGTCAACACGAGAATAGGATGGGTTGGTAAATAGATTGAAAGTTGTACAGATGTTTGAGGTCCTGTAAAAAAAGTGTAGAGTATAGTTTGGGTTGCAGTAAGGAAAGGCTCTTCACAATTTTAAACTGAACTCCAGGCTGAACCAAAAAATAAAACATTTAGTGCAGTTTTTTACTCATTAATATTAAAATATTTTTTAAATGCAACTTTTAGTATAGTAAGTACCATATATTTGGTATGGGTTGGTACTAGGGGACAATCAGATGTGCTGTATGCACATGTGCTTACAGGGCACATGATGTCAAGAGAAGAAATCAGAGTGGGCAGAGGTTTACGCTTATCAGTCTGCTATTTCTGATACTCCTTTATAGCCCAGTCACAGGATGGGGATAGGGAAGCGATCAAGCTGTATTGCTTAACTGCAGTCAAATCACCAAAATCAGAGCATCAAAAGAATCTTATAAACATAATTCATAATTTAATGTTTTCAACCAGGCTCTAATGTCTGGTGGGGCTCTTTACATCTCAGGACTGGATGAAAAGAAATACCAGTCCTCTGACAGTTAAAAAATCTCCCATATATACATTTAACAGTGTTACAATTTGCATTGCATGTAGCTTTGAAACAGAATTCAGGTTTACTGACCCTAGACTCCAGTTTCTGGAGTTGCTTCTTGCCACCCTTCATTGCCAACTGTTCTGCTTCATCCAAACGATGCTGCAGGTCCTTCACGGTTTGTTCAAGGTTCTTCTTCATTCTTTCCAAGTGGGCACTGGTGTCCTGCTCCTTCTTCAGCTCTTCTGCCATCATAGCAGCCTTTAGGCACACGTTAAAATATGTACATTGTTATTGCTCCCAAAGATGTCAACTTAACTAATTATACTTTTTGTATAGTTTCACAGCAGTTCAATACATACATCAGTGATGGCCTTCTTGGCTTTTTCTTCAGCATTTCTGGCCTCTTGCACAGCTTCCTCAACTTCGTTCTGCAGCTGGCTCATATCACTCTCTAACTTCTTCTTGCTGTTGATGAGGCTTGTGTTCTAAGGAGAAAGAAAGAAATTGTCTGTACTCCTGACCCATATGGTTTCTAGGCTACAAACATGGGGTTCTATCGCCTTGAATCTTAAAGGTTGAATAATACTGATTAAAATGATTTCCCTTCCATTAATTTACTCCGTTAAGCAATCCCCACGTTCCTCCCTCATAAATTGTTCAAACACATTGATTCGCCATAACCACCTTTATTTGATGCCATTTCTGTGGAGAATAGCTAAGTTCTCCCTATAGGCCATTCCCAGGGTGACCTGGCCTGCAGCAACTTTTATTTTTTTTTATTTCCTCCCAAAGTACCTTTACCTTGGTTATATACTGTTATTTCAGCCACTTTACTGCCCTAATGATAGCAATCAGGGGCTCAAAACAGGTCCTCACAGACACAATACTCTTTGCTTTTAAGAAGGCTGTCTCGCCACTCTCCACTGGCCTGGATTAACGTTGAGGGTACCATTTCAGGATCACAATCTCATATATCATCCCTTTAGAAAAATCCCAAACTTAATGAAGTTTATAAACATCTTAAATCCATTTAGTGGATCCACAGGGGCACAGTACTCCTTCGAGCTAGAAAGGCTTAAGCTACTAAACTGGTAAAATGCCAACCCTTACACCTTATTGCAGGTATTCTGCCAGATTAATGCAAAACTTCCTAAATTCAAATTCATCTACACCAGATGAGCATACCTAATAGACTCCACAAAATATAGTACTTATGGCTAGACTCCCCTGTGGCACCAAATGCCCAATGTGCCGCCTTTACATATATCCATGTAGACCTTTATAGAAACACCCATGTACTTGTCCTAGGGCTTTTGTCTTTTTGATATATATCGTGGATGGGGGGGGGCAGTTATGAATGTTGTGTGTGTGTGTTTGTGTGAATGTTGTCTAGATTTATGCCTTTTGGTTCCTGTTAAACCAAGTCTTGAGTGACCCACTTTTTTCTTTGTTACATAATTGTTACATATCACACAGCTGTGTGTCATTGTTGTTACTTATTGTTATGCAAAAATTACATCTTAGAAGTCTACTTCTGTACATAATATGTTGATTATATAAAATGATGAATGTATGTTCTTACCTGGGAGTGCAGGAGCTGAACTCTTTCACTTGCATCCAGGAGTTCCTGCTCAGCCACCTTGCGAGATCGTTCTGTCTGTTCTAGAGCACTCCTGATTTCCTCAATCTCAGCCTGCTGTAGGTTGTTCCTGCGTTCTACCACAGCCACTTGTTCTTTCAGGTCTTCCTGGCTCCTCAGGGCATCATCCAGCTGCAGCTGGCTGTCCTAGAATTTAAAATTCACATTCTGTGTAAGCTATATACTGTATCAACTGGTTGTTTTAAGCTGATATTTTCAAGTGCTTATAAATGTTTACCTTGAGTTGGGCTTGGACGTTCCTGAGCTGTTTCTGGGCCTCGGCGGCTTGCCGGTTGGCATGGCTCAGCTGGATTTCCAGCTCATTCAGGTCGCCTTCCATCTTCTTCTTAAGTCTCAGAGCATCGTTCCTGCTTCTGATTTCTGACTCCAGTGTGCTTTGCATGGTGTCAATAACTCTCTGGCTGTTCCTCTTCAACTGTTCGATCTCCTCATCTTTCTCTGCAATTTTCCTGTCTACCTCAGATTTCAACTGGTTCAATTCAAGCTGGATGCGAAGGATTTTAGATTCTTCATGTTCCAGAGACCCCTGATTAAGCAGGATTGCAGGATTAATACTAAAATAACAAATTAAAGCCGTTTTTTCTGGCAATATTAGATGCTTCTATACCTCAGCTTCTTCTAAAGCTGCTTGCAAGTCACTCTTTTCCTGTTCCACCAATTTCTTGGCTTTTTCCAACTCGTGTACAGTTTTTCCAGTCTCTCCAATTTGTTCAGTTAGATCTGAGATCTCCTCTGATTAGAAATAATGAATGTGGTTACTTTCTGTTTCAAAGATTTTTTTTGTTGTTTCAAGAAAGTATAAAGTGTGACAATATAATAGCAGAATCACACAATCCAATTGCAAATACACATGTAATCTCAAAACACACAGGATTCCATTAGCAGTGTCAATAGGAAAAAAATTAGCATCAGCCTCAAAGAAGGAGCGCATTTGAACTTGGGTTCAGGAGTAAAAGACAGTAGTCTCCAGTGTGGTCCCACGTCTTAGGGAACAGAACAGAAATAATGTCCTTATTTTCAAATTAATTGAAGCTAGCTTTGTACAGAATTTCAAATTTTCTGCACCATCACCACCTCAGAAAATATGTCAAGACTTTTCAGGAAACCATTTTAATTCCATAATAACATACATAATTACTATCTATATAACCAACGTTTTTGGACTTCTAATAACTTTCATGGGCATTGAAATGCTAATATGTGCAATTCTTTGTTGACTTGTGTATAAATGTGTGATTCTTAAAAAACATTATTGTTTCATGCCTGAAAAAGAAACATAAACCTGTTATTTAAGGTCCTTACGTTGCAAGTTCTTGTTTTCTCGTTTGAGAGTTTCAAGTTGATCTAAAGATTCCTCATAAGCGTTTTTCATCTTGAAGATCTCTGTGCTCATTGAGCGAGCATCCTTTAGAGCTGATTCCAGCTCTGCCTGGCCCTCTTCATACTTCTGTTTCCATTCTGCCAGAACCTGTTTAGTTGAAATAAGAATATTCAGATGAATCTAAACATTTAATGGTGTATACAATACAGACCCTGTCTCAATTTATAGTCTTAATTACCTTGTCAAAGTTCCTCTGCTTCTTATCCAGAGCTGCAGCTGCACTGTTTGCTCTCTCCACATCAACCATAAGATCCTCAACTTCAGCTTGTAGTCTCTGTTTGGTCTTTTCTAGGGAGGCACATTTGGAGTTCACAGCCTCTACTTGCTCCTCAGCTTCCTGAAGACGCTGAGCAAGTTTCTTCCTGTACGTAAAAAGAGGGAAACTCTGTTTAGTATTCAGATACATATATAAACCCTTGCTCCAGAAGGTTTATTACAGCATAAGCATACTTGGCCTCTTCCAGTTCCTCTGTGCGTTGAATAGCATCAGTCTCATATTTGGTTCTCCATTGTGCAACCTCACCGTTAGCCTTGGATAGAGCTCTCTGAAGCTCAGCTTTTGCCTCCTGTTCTTCTTCATATTGCTCACGGAGCAAGTCACAGTCATGGCGGGATGATTGCAGGGCATGGGCAAGGGCATTCTTGGCCTGTAAACACATATCCATTCATGTTGTGATACTAGAAATACTTTTTCTCATTTTGAGGTTAGAAGTTTTAGTAATTAAGCAATCAACCCTCATTGTTTATGGGGACTCCATTAATACTAAAGTATTTACCTTTGTTTCTTCCTCAAGTTGTCTCCTTAGTTCCTCGGTCTGTTGAGTGAACGCCTGCTTTCCTCTGCTCAACTGAGTAACGAGTGATTCCTTCTCTTCAAGCTGCCGGGACAGCTCACCTTGAAAAGAAAAGGTTATTTAATCTGGTATTATTATTAGGTTATTATACTGTATAATATATTTAGTAATCCCACATAATTATAACAGCTAAAAAAGTTTATACTGTATATACAGTATATTAACATGTTTTTCTAATCGCCAACAAAAGGCAGTAGCAGAGATCATCATTCTTTAGCAGCTTAAAAATTTCAGGACTGAGAATTGTACCATTTTCAGTTTGCAGACGAGCTCTTTGGGCTGTGAGGTCATTAATAACACGCTGGTGCTCGTCATCTTTGGTCTTGATTTCACTGAGCTGATCCTCAAGAACACGACTCACTTTCTCAAGGTTGGCCTAGGGGGGAGAACATTTATTGTTGATGAACAAGTTGGATTAATTCATTATAGAAATATGGCTTTGTTTTCCTATGATATTCCTCATACCTTTGATTTTGAGACATTCTCCAAGTTGCTGGCAAGGTCATCAATTTCCATCTTTAGCTCACTCTTCTCCTTCTCCAGTTTCTGTTTAACTCTCTGGAGATTGTCAATCTGTTCTCCAAGTTCAGCCACGCTGTCGGCATGCTTTTTGCGCAAAGCGGCAGAGGTGACTTCATGCTGAAGGGTGGATTCTTCCAGATCACGTCTCAGTTTCTGGAACTCAGCCTCACGTTTCTTGTTTAGCTCAATCTGAGCAGAAGTGGCACCACCAGCCTCTTCAAGTCTCTCACTGATTTCTTCAAGTTCTCTGGACAAGTCAGCCCTCTGTTTCTCAACCTTGGCACGAGCAGCACGCTCTGCTTCTATCTCCTCTTCAACTTCCTCAATACGGGCCTTAAAAAAAAACATTTGGTTATTACAGGCAATCGTTTACTGATTGCTAGAAGAATATACTATTGTGGTTTCCACAGTGAGTCTACCTGAAGTTCTTTGATCTTCTTCTGCAGTTGAGATGCCAAGGATTGTTCATCCTCAATTTTTCCTTGCAGCTGGCTTAATTCAAAGTCCTTTCTGCATTTTAAAAGTGATATTAATCATACAAAAATGACTCGTGTCATTTTACAACAGCCTTATAAAAGGAATTTAAATAATAAGACTAACTTCTTTATTTTTTCCTCAGCTTGCTGCTTCTCATTCTCAAGATCCATTATGGTTTCTTGGGCCAATTTCAGATCTCCTTCAAGCTTCCTCTTGGCTCTCTCAAGGTCAAGACGAAGTTTCTTCTCTTGCTCCAGGGAACCTTCCAGCTGTTTAGATTGAATATTTACAAATGAGTGAAAATGCCATTTAATAAAAAATAGTTGCATAATTGTAGAGCAATGCACTCACATCATCCACTTGCTGTTCCAGCTTCACTTTAGCTTTGGTCAAAGTATTGACTTTGTCTTCTTCTGCTTGAAGGTCATCAAGAGTCTGTTGGTGTGCCTCCTGGAGAGCTTTCTTCTCTTTGGAAATCTTTGCAACGTTTTCATCTAGTGCAGCCATTTCCTCAGTCAGGTTTTTAACCTAGACAAAAAATGTATTGAGATAGATGTGTTCTTTAAATGTAGAAGTAACTTGGTAAGAACCAGTGTAAGGTTTCACACCTTATTTTCTGTGGCATGCTTCTCCTTCTCAACTTTGGCCAAGGTCAGCTCTAAGTCATCAATGTCCTTCTTCAGCTCAGAGCACTCATCTTCCAATTTCCTCTTCTTGGCAGTTAACTCTGCATTACTCTCCTCCTCATCTTCAAGCCTTTCTGTGATCTCCTTGATCTTAGCCTCCAACTGAATTTTATTTTTGATCAGACCTTCACATCTTTCCTCTGCATCGGCCAGGTTTTCACCTTCCTATATGACATTTAATATAAATAACAAAACATTGCAATTAATATGAACCTTTTTCACATGTAAATATTAAGGTTCTCTTATGTGGTTATGTTGTGCATCCTACCGACTGCACTTGAAGCAGCAAGTCATTTTTTTCTTGCAGTAAGACAACCATTTTCTCCTCCAGCTCTTTCTTTCTTGCGTCTGATTTAGTAAGTGCTGCCTTGGTCTTTTCAAACTCTTCTTTCATATTAGCCATCTCCTTTTCCGTCTCAGCACTCTTCAGAAGAGGCTTAATCTTAAAATACAGCTTCATCCATGGCCAGTGCTTGACATTCATGAATGATCTGACATTGTACTGGATGACAAATATAGCGTCTCTGGAAAAAGTAACACAAATGTATTAATATACTTTTTTTCTGAATTACACCAGGAAAAAGAACAATCTACAACAACAGTTAAAGTTGCAAAAAGAGGATAGAAGACTGAAATCTAATCAATGCAGTGCGGTTATCCATATATCAGGAAGTTGAACAACTCCTACCATTCAGTTCTGTAAATTCACACCCAGTGCCTGAAGTTTTTGGGTCTTTTCTTTTGTGGCTGCTCTATATAGATGGTTCTAAGTGCTTTAAAATTGCCAGGACTGACTGCTCCTAAATTGTAATTAACCTATCCAATATTGATGTATTTTTTGTTATTATTTCAGTTAGAGAAGCAGTAAAGTATTGTTTCACTGGTAAGGTAAGAAATTATCATAGATCAGCAAAAGTACCACCGCTTAAAAGTACATGATTGAAAGCTGTTGTAGAAAGGAGGTTATTATGTGGTTGAGGCTTAATTGAAGGGATAAAAAACATGGAACCATTGAGGGATGAAAAGCAAGGAGAGGTTCAAACAAATAAGAAAGCCAAGATAAGAAGATTGGAAGCAAAAATGACACGTGGTATCCGTTTCCTTTTTTTGTGTAATGCAGACTGTCACAGCATCCTAACCTTCTTTCTACCATCTTCTTGAATTCCACTCTCATCAAGAAACCTCGGCATTGAGCCTGAGTGCGAGTAATGAGTTGGGCCAACTTATCGTCTCTCATTTCTTCAAGGACACCCAAAAGACCTGCTTTAAAGAACACCTGTTGAGGAGAAAATTTAGCAATTTATTTTCCCTTATATCAGTCCTTTATTATACAATTATACGTAGTAACTATTATGGCCTCCTACCTTTGTGTGTCCAAATCTGTACTGGGTGTGGTCAATATCTATGGAGCCCAGAAGTTTCTCAGAGGCCTTCTTACTGTCAATAAACTCCCCACCAGGAATGGCACTCGCATTTAATATCTTGTAACTGTATTAAAAAAAAATTAAAATATACAGTCGTCATCTCAGTTTTAGTGTGTTTATTATTATTGCCAACACAGTTGACCTCTGCATACCGTTGTTTAAAATCACCATACAGGATTCTGCTGGGGAAACCCTTTCTGCAGATTCTGATGCCCTCAAGCACACCATTACACCTGAGTTGGTGGATGATCAGATGATTCTCCATGGTACCTAGTAAACAAAATGACAACTACTAAAAATAGACAACAACAAACTTTTAAATCAGCATTTCTTAAAAAGTTAGTGCCCACCACTGCTGGAACATGTATTCACTTTGAGTGGTAAACAGCTTAAAGACTATATACAGAACTTGTGGAGACCATATACGAGGATACTGTTGTTTCACAGTCTAATCTCTCCATTTGCTGAAAGCTGTCAGTGACAATCTATAATATACATAAATATCCAGCAGCAGCCATCAGGTGATTCAAATAATCTGAGATTCAAATAGCAGCATTAAACGGTAAAAAAACAAAACATGTAGCTGCCATAGTGGTAAATAGGTGATAGATTTAGGGCCTGTTCACACTTGAACGGTGCGACTTGCCAGGGCGAAGCAAGTCGCCCCACTCGAGGCGATCTCAACGCGGCTTGTCAGGAGACTTCTACCATAGAAGTCAATGCAAGTCGCGCTGAGATCGCCCCGAAAATAGTGCAGGAACTATTTTTCTAAGTCGGAGCGAAGCGATTCGCTTCTATTAGAACGGTTCCATTGCACAGCATTGAGGCGACTTGTCAGCGACTCAAGTCGCCTGACAAGTCGCCTAGATGTGAACGGGCCCTTAGAGTACAGTGTAACACTGCGTTCAATAATTTTTCCTGTGTTAAACATTTTCTTTTTACCTGGAGTCTTTGTCTCGTTGGGGATCAGACAACGCACAAAGTGAGGGTGAGTGCTTCTCAAGTTGGTCATCAGCTTGTTCAGATTTTCCTGTGGAAGAATGAGAAAAAATTGGTACCCAATACCAGAAAACATAGTCAGGTTCATAATACTTTGTAAGACACATAATAATTTTATATTACTATTATTAGTCTTTCCAAGTAGCATGTAACTGCAAGCTGTGGTAGAGAGTGTATAAGTACTAAAAATGCTTCTAAAACTTGCATTTAAAGCATCCTAGATCAACACATATTTTAGATCTCCTTCACACAAGCAACACTTACTCTAAACAGGGCAGAGACAGTCTGGAAAGAGGACCCCTTCTTTTTCTTTCCACCCTTTCCACCAGCGTCTGCAGCTGAAATGAAGATTATACTATGTTAAACTATGGATCAAAATATGTAAAGTTCATAAGAAGCTGAGTGTCTTTCTGAATTCTTACCATCAGAACCAGCATAGGTAGAATAAAGGAGGGCCAGGAGCTTCACTGAAGACTTCTGGTAAAGGCCGACAACAGTCTCGTTCAGTGGGTCCTTGTTCTTGTCAAGCCAGCCACTGATGTTGTAATCCACAGTGCCAGCATAATGCACCAGAGAGAAGTGAGCTTCTGCTTTTCCCTTGCCAGGCTTGGGCTTCTCAAAGTTCTTGCACTTGCCCAGATGCTGATCATAGAGTTTATTCTTGAAGGAAGTGTCAGTAGCCTTGGGGAACATGCACTCCTCTTCCAGGATTGAGAAGATGCCCATTGGCTGTGCAAAGAAATTAAGCGTTTTCAATTTCAAATAAGACTGTTTTTAAAATTTTGAGCAAAAAGTGTGAAATTTCAACACGTACCTTCTCAATAAGCTCAATGCAGGCAGCCAGATCCATACCAAAGTCAATAAACTCCCAATCAATTCCTTCTTTTTTATACTCCTCTTGCTCCAGGACGAACATGTGGTGGTTGAAGAACTGTTGCAGTTTCTCATTGGTGAAGTTAATGCAAAGTTGCTCCAAGCTGTTGTACTACAGATTATGATGTATAGATAAGGGTTTGAACATTACTATATATAGGATCTCAAATCTAGCAATTGTTGTAAGAGGTAAATCACAGGACTTTGGCATATAATGTAAGAGACTTATATTTAATGGTTGTAGGTGACTAGTGATACAACATAGAGCTGTATTGTATCCAGGAGTAAGAAATGGCAGAAGACTTTAACCGCTTGCCGACCGCGTTGCGTACATTTACTGCGGCGGGTTGGCAGCTCTGCGCAGATCGCCGTCTATAAACGTGAGCGATCGCCTTCTAGAGGGGCAGAACGGGGAACCGCCAATGTAAACACGGTGGTTTCCCATTCTGTCAGGGGACATCACAGTGATCTACTGATCCCTGTAATTGGGATCAGTTAGATCTGTCCTGTCCCTGCCAGCCCAGACCCGACACAGTTAGGGAACACATTTAACCCCTTGTTAACCCCTTCCCTTCCAGTGGCATTTATACTGTAATCAGTGGCTATTTAAAGTTCTGATCGCTGTATAAATGTCATTGGTTCCAAAAAAGTGTCAAAAATGTCCGATCTGTCCGCCGCAATATCGGAGTCCCGATAAAAGTCGCAGATCGCCGCCATTACTAGTGAAAAAATGTAAAAATAAAAAAACGCCATAAATTAATTCTCATCACTTGTAAACGCCATTACTTTTGCGCAAACCAATCAACATTCACTTATTGCAATTTTTTTAACAAAAATATGAGGAAGAATACATATTGGCCTAAACTGATGAATAAATTGTTTTTTTTTATATTTTTTTTGGGATATGTATTATAGCAAAAAGTAAGAAATATTGTTTTTTTTTTTTCAAAATTGTCGCTTTTTTTTTTTATAGCGCAAAAAATAAAAACTGCAGAGATGATCAAATACCACCAAAAGAAAGCTCTATTTGTGGGGAAAAAAGGACATCAATTTAATTTAGGTACAATGTCGCACAACCGCACAATTGTCAGTTAAAGCGATGTAATGCCAAATCGCAAAAAGTGCTCTGGTCAGGAAGGGGGCAAATCCTTCCGGGGCTGAAGTGGATAATTTAGTTTCAACTTACATCAAATATCTCAAATCCAGCGATATCCAGCACACCAATAAAATACTGCCTTGGCAATTTGGTGTCGAGCTGTTGGTTAATACGGACAACCATCCACAAGAACAACTTCTCATAGACAGACTTGCTGAGAGCACCAACGGCATTGTAAACCTGCAGAAAGTGAAAAATGGTAACTTATTTCTCATTGACATTTTCTAACAAATCTT
>BLSH010198710.1:206757-226228 GCA_018402905.1 Glandirana rugosa
GCTCCAGGACGAACATGTGGTGGTTGAAGAACTGTTGCAGTTTCTCATTGGTGAAGTTAATGCAAAGTTGCTCCAAGCTGTTGTACTACAGATTATGATGTATAGATAAGGTTTTGAACATTACTATATATAGGATCTCAAATCTAGCAATTGTTGTAAGAGGTAAATCACAGGACTTTGGCATATAATGTAAGAGACTTATATTTAATGGTTGTAGGTGACTAGTGATACAACATAGAGCTGTATTGTATCCAGGAGTAAGAAATGGCAGAAGACTTTAACCGCTTGCCGACCGCGTTGCGTACATTTACTGCGGCGGGTTGGCAGCTCTGCGCAGATCGCCGTCTATAAACGTGAGCGATCGCCTTCTAGAGGGGCAGAACGGGGAACCGCCAATGTAAACACGGTGGTTTCCCATTCTGTCAGGGGACATCACAGTGATCTACTGATCCCTGTAATTGGGATCAGTTAGATCTGTCCTGGCCCTGCCAGCCCAGACCCGACACAGTTAGGGAACACATTTAACCCCTTGTTAACCCCTTCCCTTCCAGTGGCATTTATACTGTAATCAGTGGCTATTTAAAGTTCTGATCGCTGTATAAATGTCATTGGTTCCAAAAAAGTGTCAAAAATGTCCGATCTGTCCGCCGCAATATCGCCGCAATATCGGAGTCCAGATAAAAGTCGCAGATCGCCGCCATTACTAGTGAAAAAATGTAAAAATAAAAAAACGCCATAAATTAATTCTCATCACTTGTAAACGCCATAACTTTTGCGCAAACCAATCAATATTCACTTATTGCAATTTTTTTAACAAAAATATGAGGAAGAATACATATTGGCCTAAACCGATGAATAAATTGTTTTTTTTATAAATTTTTTTTGGGATATGTATTATAGCAAAAAGTAAGAAATATTGTTGTTTTTTTCAAAATTGTCGCTTTTTTTTTTTTATAGCGCAAAAAATAAAAACTGCAGAGATGATCAAATACCACCAAAAGAAAGCTCTATTTGTGGGGAAAAAAGGACATCAATTTCATTTAGGTACAATGTCGCACAACCGCACAATTGTCAGTTAAAGCAACGTAATGCCAAATCGCAAAAAGTGCTCTGGTCAGGAAGGGGGCAAATCCTTCCGGGGCTGAAGTGGATAATTTAGTTTCAACTTACATCAAATATCTCAAATCCAGCGATATCCAGCACACCAATAAAATACTGCCTTGGCAATTTGGTGTCGAGCTGTTGGTTAATACGGACAACCATCCACAAGAACAACTTCTCATAGACAGACTTGCTGAGAGCACCAACGGCATTGTAAACCTGCAGAAAGTGAAAAATGGTAACTTATTTCTCATTGACATTTTCTAACAAATCTTATTTCACTGTTAAGATATTATACCTGTTGGACAGTTTGACCTTTTGTGACATACTCATTGCCGACTTTTACCCTTGGGTAGCAGAGAGCCTTCAGCAGGTCAGCAGAGTTCAATCCTTTCAAGTAGCCAATTTTGTCAGCAACTGCACAGTGAATATTAAAGAATGATGAAAGTAATTACCTGTTATAGTTTTTGGCAAATTTTATCCAAAGTTTTTTAAATGTGCCCTTTTTTAAAACTGTTTTTCTTAGATATTTATTTAGCTTGTAAAGCACGATGGGTAAATGCTGAAAGCCCATGTAAACTGACCAATTAAGAAAGTCTAGTCTGTGCTAGGAGAGGGATAGGCGGCTCCCTCCCCTGGTCATTCAGTGGCTTAAGCTGGGTACATACATACAATTTTTCTTTTCATTCTACCAGCGGGTTGAACAATAAAAACCTGACAGATTCCCACATCAACACAAGCGATGTTGATGCCCATTCAACAGACCGGATTCTGTTGAACAGACAGCTGTACACACTGACTGGACGATTTTCGGCCCATGTGTATGGGGCTTTAATTTTAGCACAAAATCTGTAGAAAAGGCCTACAGGACAGGAGGTCCCCAGTTTTGCTTAGAGATTACCACCTGCTGTCTAGTAGTGGTAAATTTGAAATATGTGTTTGATAAATATGAAGCATGGAATATACAATGTATCTCATAGTTACCTGGATATATGATAAAACATTAAACCATTGTTTATTGCTGGGCATAATAAAATAAAAGATCAACAATAATAAAACAAACCATATAATAAAGAAGGGAAATATATTAAACGCCAGCTCAAGACTCGTTACTCTTATACATGGACAACTGGGTTGCTGGCTACTGAAGTCCGTCTCCACTCTCCATCAAAGATATTAAAAAATGTATCAGCCACACTCCTCTCCTTGTGAGCAAGCCAATAGAGGTGAAACATATCAAGGAAGGTTGGTTTTCGGGTGGAGACACTGTTGTATGCAGACATTTTGTTGACAATTATTAATCACAGAAGCAGTAGTTAAGTGTGGAGTGCAGATGATAATTTTTTTTAAACCCCTCACTACAGTGTTATAGCCGAAAGACGGCTACAGCACAGCTCTGTTGTTCCGGGAGGGCGTCCATGAGCATCCTCCCGGAGCCAATGCCCCTCATGCACCCTCTGGGATGTGCATCCTTCCGACACAGCTGATCACAGATCGCGGTAAATGGCCAATCACAGTGCCCTTTACCATGTGATCAGCTGTGTCCAAACACAGCTGATAACAATGTAAACAGACTTGCCGATTATCATCAGTACTTTCCTCAGGTGCTGTCACAGTGTAAGGAAAGGAGAGCCGATAACCAGTAAGTGTGACAGGGGACATGTACACAAATAATTAAAGCCCTGATTATCAGCGCAGCCCCATCAGTGCTGCCTAGCAGTACCCATCAGAGTGGCCTATCAGTGCCACCTATCAGTGTTGCCTATCAGTGCCACCTACAGTATTAGTGCCCATCAGTGCCGCATATCAGTGCAGCCTGATCAGTGCCTCCTCATCGGTGCAGCCTATCAGTGCCCATCAGTGCAGCCTCATCAGCACACATCAGTGAAGGAGAAAAATTACTTATTTGCAAAATTGTATAACAGAAACGACATAAAGTTTGCTTTTCTTCAAAATCTTCAGTCTTTCGTTCCTAAACCCAGACTGCTCTATTTGCATGAAAAAAATGATAAAAAATGTCATATGGGTACAGTGTAGCACGATCATGCGATTGTCATTCAAAGTGCAACAGTGCTGAAAGCTGAAAAGTGGCCTGGGTATGAAGAGGGTAAAAGTGTCCAGTACTGAATTGGCTAAACGCTGTATTCCTTTTGATGCTTTGTTAGGAGAGGGCTGATTGTAGGTCTGTTGATATTAAAATAAGAAAAATCAAACTACCTTCTGTGCCTTCAGGTTCAGCCTGCTCTTCTCTTTGCTTTTGCTTGAATTTCATATTTCCCATGTGCATGACAGCTCCAGTCATCTTGTAGATGCCCATTTTTTCTTCTTGTGTAAAGCCCAGGATATCAATGGCACCCTGCAAATACACAAACTGGTTACTGTGTGCTAAAATTCTAGGTAGGGTTTAAAGTATATCTTCAGTCCAAATGTTTTCAATTTTGGATACTGTTAGGCAATATTAAATTTCCTTTCTATTTTTTTACATTTTTTGTTGCTTGTATTCTGAGAATTTTTCCCTTGACTCTCAGAGACACAAAAGGAAATCTCCACAATATTAGAGGAAATTCCTTCTTAAAATGCTGTCATGGAACATGTGTTCCTAAGAAGAATTCCCCTAACCTCCTGTTTCAATGGTTACCAGGACACATAGGGGTTGATTTACTAAAGCTGGAGAGTGCACAAAATGGTGCAGCTGTGCATGCTAGCCAATCAGCTTCTAACCTCAGCTTGTTCAATCAAGCTTTGACAATAAAACCTTGAAGCTGATTGGTTTCTGTATGGAGCTGCATCAAAATTTGCACTTTCAAGCTTTAGTAAATCAAACCCATAGAGAGGTTGAATCTCTACAGCAGGGACACAGACAGCAATAAAAACCTGATGGGGTTCTAAGAGTAGGGAACAATATATCCAAAACTAAAAATAATTGAGGTTTAAATACTAGATAAGAAAAAGTAATTTGTAATACGTACATCAGTGGCCATCAACTCCTCTACGTCATCAATACTCTTGACAGCAATCTCACCCTGGCTGATAAAGGGGTAGTCATATGGATTTGTTGTCAAAAGCAGCATTTCTATAGACAAGAAATCACACTGGTTAGAAGATTCATACCATTTGTAACAGAAATTGGACATACTGTAGCTTTAATATCAAAGTCATTTACCAACAATCTCTGGCTTCTTATTGGTCAGAATTTGGTAGAAGATGTGGTAACTTCTCTCAGCTGAGAGCTGGAATGTGACTCTAGACTTTTCCAGCAAGTCTGAAATGAAAAAAAAGTTACTGAAAAGCAAGGAAAAAAATTGAGTATCTTAAAGGATAAGATGTCCATATTATTAATTAAACCTTACAGGTCTCGATATCTGCGGAAGACAGTTTTCCTGTCGTTCCAAAGTGGATTCTGATGAATTTACCCTGGAGATGATGGAAAAAAAATGTTATTATATAATAAATAACAATGCATCTTATTCAGAATGCTCACGTACAAGTTCTTACTTACAAAACGGGAGGAGTTGTCATTTCTCACAGTTTTGGCGTTACCAAAGGCTTCCAGCAGAGGATTGGCCTGGATGATTTGATCTTCCAGTGTGCCCTGCGATCCATAAATTCATATTATTATTATACTTTTTAGGATAGTGTGCATATCTTTTGTTTTGAAAATGTGTTGACTAGCTTATACATTTCAGTATGCGCATAGCCAAAGCTGTATTTACCCACATGCAATGCATCGGCCTGGGCCTAGAGCAGCAAGGTTAGAGGGGACAGCACCAAGTCGTACCAACTGTGATACATTTCTCTCTTCTGACCATCTGTGGCTAAATTCAGCCAAAGAATTGCAAGAGGAAGGGGATACAGAAGATGCTGATAGGAGTCAGGAGGCTCTCTTTAGTTGTCTTCTTTGGTGGTCTGTGCAGACCACATACTGCCTCTTTTAGCACATTCTAGTGCTAGCTTTTACTAAAATACATCATTTTATGACAAATGAGGTGGTGATTATTAGTGTTGTGCTAATCTGCCTGGGTTCAATACACCAAGGGTTCGTTGAGTCATGTTCAAAGTTTAGCAAACCTGAATTTAGAGGCTAATCCCATTTGAATCAATGGGCAGTGAATTTTGTTATTAACAACTTCTGTTCTAAAGCAATTTTTTCATTTTTTGCACACATCTAATAATCTGTATTTTTAACCATAAAATTGCTTAAAATCCCAAGAGCATGATATACACTATATTACCAAAAGTATTGGGACGCCTGCCTTTACACACACATGAACTGTAATGGCACCCCAGTCTTAGTCTGTAGGGTTCAATATTGAGTTGGCCCACCCTTTGCAGCTATAACAGCTTCAACTCTTCTGAGAAGGCTGGCCACAATGTTTAGGAGTGTGTCTATGTGAATATTTGACCATTTTTCCAGAAGTACGTTCGTGAGGTCAGTTACTGATGCGAACGAGAAGGCCTGGCTCGCAGTTTCCGCTCTAATTCATCCCATAGGTGTTCTATCGGGTTGAGGTCAGGACCAGTCAAGTTTCTCTACCCCAAATTCGCTCATCCATGTCTTTATGGACCTTGCTTTGTACACTGGTGCACAGTCATGTTGGAACAGGTTGGGAGAATGACATTGTCCAAAATGTCATTGCATGCTGATGCCTTAAGTGTTCCCTTTACTGGAACTAAGGAGCCAAGTCCAACACCTGAAAACCAATCCCACACCATAATCCCCTCTCCACCATATGATTTGGAGCAGTGCACAAAGCAAGGTACATAAAGACATGGATGAGCGAGTTTGGGGTGAAGGAACTTGACTATAAATTGGCCAGTAGTTAGCTGGGACTATTCCTGTCCTAACGTAAGCAAAGCTGTCCTGCTGCTGGCCAAATCAAATCAAGCTATTTAGGAATGAAAAGATAGCAGATGATAAAGTATTGTGCAATTAGCCAGAAGTGGGACAATTTTAAATATCATGGTTAGGTGTACATTTAATAGAAACAATGAGCACTGGCTGGGGTTTTACTAGAAGTATTAAGAGACTGCAAAGGATACATGAATATAAAATTGGCCAGTGGCAGGACAGTGTTAATTAGGGATAGTAGGCCTGACTGGTGTATAAATAACTTTTATCCAGAGGGATAGGTGGGTGCAGTGAATTTGAATGATAAAATGTGAGGTGGTTTAGGTGTCACTTGCACTTTTTTTTTATTATAAATGATGCAAGGGCGTGCTGCACATAAAAGGTAGCTCCAAAAGGCAGAAGGCAGCTCCAAGCACACATGGTCAGTAAAAAGTGACTGCTTTATTTTCAGCACCCCAAACTTAAAAAGGCCTTATTAACACAAAATAAAATACAAAAGCAATAAAAAACCTAAAATAACACCCCTGTACCAATAGGCATGCAGCAAAAAAAAGTTTGTTATGGACAGTACAACAGGTAAAAGTCAACCACAAAATGAAAGACAAAAAAGGCAGCAATTTATAAGAACAATAAATGCAGCAAGAGGGTAGATTACCCAAACAGCTGCAATCTGAATTAAAGCACAGTTTTCTAACTGACCCTAATCCCTTTCTATGTAGTTTGCAGTTTGTGAGCTTTCCCTATTCTTTCTCTACAACAACAACTTCCAATACATAGACACTATGTGCTGTGTGCCCACCTCTTATCCAAAAGCCCCCTTATTATTTTGTAAGACTGCTGGCCATAGTTTGAAGGCAATGCAATGAATTATGGTTTAAAAAGTTCTCCTGGGCAAATCTGCACATAAATTAACTTGGACTACTAATCTTATTAGTTTTTCACTATGACCGTTACCCACGGTACCGGTGAACCCAAACTTCTTCCCTAGAGATTATATGAAAAGTTATCATCAATTAGGTATGCCTTGGGTGACAATGTGTCTAAATACAGCCCCCGTATGTTGCCCATGTTTCTGTTACAGTATAGGTAGTTGAGTTTTTATTGGCTTTACCTGCAGTTTGTTTGCTGACTCCTTTTTCTTTTGTGGGTCTCCAATAGCTGCAATTGTTGCAAAGTATTGGATGACACGCTTGGTGTTCACAGTCTTCCCAGCACCGGATTCTCCACTGAGGGTGAAAAACAAAAAATTAATTGCATGAAGCCGGCTATAAACTCCACATCAGGATGCTTAACACTCTTAGCTGTCTGTGGCCTGATCTTCAACCATCTATTGTGATTGGCAGTCTGAGGCAGGCCATAGACGGTGCAAATTTCCCTGATTCCCTGATCAACACAGACAGTGCTTACAGGGGAATTCCTCCTGCCAAGCAATTGTCTTCTCCTGGCAGGGGAAGACGTTCCTGCCAGGAGAAGACAGTGATTATCGCTAGCGGCTATAGCAGCCGCGTGCGATAATCGCACGCAAATCTGGCAGGCTGGTTGTACCCAGCCTGCTCATTAATGGTTCGAATCTCGGCCGGTTCCTGCTTAACCAGCTGCGATTTGAACCATCTATGGCTGGCCTAACAGATTCAGAAAAATGAGCACCCAAGCTAAAGGCTACTATTAGGATTGGTCTAGTACAGGGGTCTCAATACTTTTCAGTATGAGGGCTGCATCACATATTTAAACAAAATATTTGCAGGCCAAAATATCAATTTTATAAATGAATGAAAAATAATTAATTTAACCGCTTCCCGACCACCTGCCGTATATACTGTGGCAAGGTGACAGGATAGCACGAACCACCATACCCGGTCGTCAGTCCGTGCATGTGATATAACGGGTGCGTGCGCGCCCCTGGGTCTGGCGGACTCGATGTTTGCTGAGGACCCGCGGTCGCAGTGTACAGAGGCAGAACGGGGATCTGCTTATGTAAATAAGTCGGATCCCCATTCTGTCAGGGGACATGTCAGAGATCTGCTGTTCCCAGTGATCGGGAACAGCGATCTCTGATATGTCCCTGGAAGCCCAGCCCCCCTACAGTTAGCTGAGGAAACACACTTAACCCCTTGATTGCCCCCTACTGTTAACCCCTTCCCTGCCAGTGTTATTTATACATTGATTAGTTAATTTTTATAGCACTGATCAATGTAATAATGTCAGTGGTCCCCAAAAAGTGTCATTTGGGGTCAGATTTGTCCGCCGCAATGTCGCAGATCGCCGCCATTACCAGTAAAAACAATAAAAAAATAAAAGTACCTAAATCTATCCCATAGTTTGTAGATGCGATTTTTTTTAACAAAAATATGTAGAAGAATATATATCAGCCTAAACTGATGAATAAATTTGTTTTTTAAATTTTTTTTTCAATAAGTATTATAGGAAAAAGTTACAAAAAATATTGTGTTTTTTTCAAAATTGGCACTCTTTTTTTGTTTATAGCGCAAAAATTAAAAACCGCAGGTGATCAAATACCACCAAAAGAAAGCTCTATTTGTGGGGAAAAGGGACGTAAATTTTGTTTGGGTACAACGTCACATGACAGCGCAATTGTCAGTTAAAACGACGCGGTGCCGTAAAAAAATGGCCTGGTCATTAAGGGGGAAATCCTTCCGGTCCTTAAGTGGTTAAACGTTTTGGAACTTTTTAGTAATCTGTATGGTATGATTCAGAACAACAGAGAAAGAACTTTAGTAAAACAAAGCAAAGAAATCCCAAATAAATGTGAGTCAGTATTAACCACTTCAGCCCCGGAAGGATTTCACACTTTAGGACCAGAGCACTTTTTGCGATTCGGCACTGCGTCGCTTTAACTGACAATTGCGCGGTCGTGCAACGTTGTACCCAAACAAAATTTGGGTCCTTTTTTCCCCACAAATAAAGCTTTCTTTTGGTGGTATTTGATAACCTCTGCGTTATTTCTGATCGCCGCTATAAACAAAAGAAGAGCAACAATTTTGCAAAAAAAACCCAAATTTCTTACTTTTTGCTAAAATACAAATCCAAAAAAAATATATAAAAAAACATTTTTTTCCATCAGTTTTGACTGATTTATATTCTTCCTCATATTTTTGGTAAAAAAATTGCATTCGGCATTTATTGATTGGTTTGCGCAAAAGTTGCCGCGTTTACGGATGATGAGAATTCATTTAGGGGGTTTCTATTTTTTTTTACTAGTAATGGCGGCGATCTGCGATTTTTAGCGGGACTGCGATATTGCAGCGGACATGCCGGACCATTTTGACATTTTTTTGGGACCATTGACATTGCTATAAAAATGCACTGATTACTGTGTAAATGCCATTGGCAGTGAAGGGGTTAACCTGCAGGGGGCGCTCTAAGGCTTAACTGTGTTCCCTGGGCGTGTTCTAACTGTATGTGGGCTGCCCTGGCTGGGGAAAGGGGATGATCACTGCTTCCATATAGAGGAAGCCTGTGATCATTGCCCTTCCCCTCTATGAGAACGGAGATCCGTGTTTACATACATGGACCTCCGTTCTTTTAGTGCGGGGGGGCCATCGCGGGTAGCCGGCGGCGATCGAGTCCGCCGCATCCGCTACCTGGCCCCCCTCCCCGGACACAGTGAGCGTGCGAGCGCGCCTCCGGCGGCGTGCGCGCGTTCACAGCACTAGTTATCGCAACCGCCGTCGTATGACGGCGGTTTGCGATAACGAGCCACTCTGTTGCCGTCAGACTGCAGTTGGCAAGTGGTTAAAGATCAAACAAAAATAATTTCAGTTTGTACCTTTTTATCAGAGTCCTCATAAGATCCCCTTGCATCAGAACCCCCCTCCTCCCTTACATGAGGGTCCCCATCAGAGTCCCCCCTTACATCAGGGTCCACATCAGAGTCCCCCCTAACATCAGGGTCCCCTTCTGATCCTCCTTACATTAGGGTCTGAATGGAAGAAGTTCATGTCTCCTGTGAATGCTGGGGCAAGCACCTAATTGGCTGCTAGGACACTGGCGTTTCTAGCAGCCAACAACTGGAAGGATGATATCACAGCAGGGGGAACCTACACTGAAGACTTAGGGGAATCTCTACTGACCTTAAGTGAGGCTTATGTGAGTGCACAGTGGGCCCACATTGAGGATATGTCATTGACTGGTTGTGGGCTAGATAAAATCTTGTAAAATTACTGCTCTACTTGTCTAGCTTAATGTGAAAGCCACAGTATAATGTGAGCTCACATGAAGTTTATCTATAAATTGCTTAAAAATGCAATGTGCCCTGTGAGTTATAAAAGCTACAATACTTACGTAATTAGGATAGACTGGTTTTCGCGATCTGCAATCATAAAGAAAAGGCAATCAGTGGATTTTGCTGTTCAAATTTATGAATTTCATTTATTGGATAGTCTGTGCCCTATTAAAATTGTCTTGAGACAAATGCCTTAAGTGCCTTTGCTAGTCTAATCTAGCCGATAATCTTACACCCAGATAGCAAACAATTGTGCTGCCTGTTTGAAAATGACTTGTTAAGCTATTGCTAGACTTGCCAGGCTTCACAAGTTTGTTGCAAAATTGCAGCAAGTCGGCAATCCTTGAGGGCAAGGACTGATGTGAATGTACAATATATATATAATGCACTGCATAAATTAAATAAACAAATTAAATAGTTGAACGTTCTTCTTAAAATCATGTACAGTATGCTTTGAAATGAGTGAAAAAAGATAGAAAGCAATGACAGCACAATGAAAAACACCCTTGAACATGACATTTTGTATGTAGCTGAGCTAGATAAATTCAGAATAGCTAATTTACAAAAAAAAATGGGTTAACGTCAAAATAGCACACATGTACATTATTCTATAATCAATTGAGAAGGGCCCAAGTACATCTATGGCTTCGTCTGGACAGATTTTGAGGTACAGCCATGCTGGCATGGTCCATGCAGATCAGAGTAAAAGGCTCACTTAACTACCCCCTTCTGCCCAACAGCATATACTTACTTCTCCTTCTCACCACTCTATTCAGCAGCTGGAAACAAGGTGAAATACCTGGTACTGACAAGGTATGACTGAACGTGTACCCTTTCTCCTAATCTCTCATATAACAGTGCTGGTGCCAGGCAATTGGCTCACTGCCATTGCATGGGGCCAAGCAGAGAGTCCATAGACAGCTCTGAGGAAGGGGTGCGCCCCCGAAACGCGTCAACTGTTACCCCACCTTGTGCTCTTTCATCTACCCATTTGCATCATCTCGCTTTGGTTTTATGGCTTTGTGTTACCACATTGTGGTTTTGTGAGTATTCATTTCTAAACTTTTTTACAATTCTAATAACTTTTTTATGGTAATGCACTAGGTGCGCGCGCCTCCCATTCTGTTTTGTTCCATAGACCTTGAGCATGTTTGGCAGCTAAATAGAGAGGCAGGGGAGGTAAGGAAAGGTGAGTACATGCTCCTGGAGAGGAGGGTGCTAAGTGAACCTTTTATTTTACTTTTCCTGGGAAAAGGAAAGATTCACTTTAAGGTTGGGTTCACACCTATGTGAATTGGATCGCATCCAATTCGCATAGCAGGAGATTGTGACCGGCTCTCTACCCCTGCTGTGAGCCGCATGCGGTAATAGTGTGTACCCAGCCTAAGAGATCAACAACAATATGCGGAGTAATCCATCTTTTTTCATGAGAAATAATTGGTCATTTTGGCTTACTGCACCTAATTTCTCTTTAAAATATCCTGTTAATTACACATCTATCTGGACATTAACTCTAATAAAGTGAGTTGATTTTGTTTGGTACACTACTATCGCAGGAATTAAAGGAGCTCTAACTTACCAGTTAACATGAACTGATAGGCATTATCAGAGATGGAGAAGATGTGTGGTGGGGCCTCCTGACGCTTTTTTCCTCTGTAGCCGGCAACAACTTCGGGGTTGTACACTGGCAGCCATTTGTAAGGGTTCACAGTAACGCAAAACAGGCCAGAGTAGGTCTGGAATAACAAGATGGGTAAAGTCAGTTAAGATTTAGAATACAAGATATAATGCCTGACTAGCTGCATGTTAAAGAGCCATCTTTGCCACACTCAGTCCCACCCGCCCTTCAGCAGCAAGGGATCGCTGGTAAGTTGAGGAACCAGGGTGGCGGGGCCCTTTGCAGAGACACTATCACTTTGTTCTGCATGGGAAGGAAACAATGCCTTTTTAAGCTAGCCTTTCCACCCCTGGTCCAACACCTTAAAGTAGTAGTAAACCCTCCTATCATTTTCAGCCAAGGAAGCTGCCATCTTTGCCTCTGTTTAATCTACAACTGCCATGATGCTGCACATGTGATCAGCTATGACACCAGCCATTGGATAGTTTGACAGTTTGGTGCAGAGCACAACCAATGGGAGCGTTACATTTCCGGCACGTGCCGGAAATGTGACTGGTTTTTAACCTGTTAAATGCATGGGTTTACTACCGCTTTAATTAATATCTGGGAGTGGCTATATATTTTATTATATTTTATTTATCCTAATGGTGAAAATAGATTTTCCAATTCCTTTTACCTGGGAAACAATTCTTTCATCTGGGTAAACAAAGAGTTTTTTTTTTTGACAATTATAATTAAAATGCATCCATAGGAACATTTTTACTGGCCAAAAAAAATTGTAAATGTACATTGTCTTGTGATTTAGCCACCCCTGCTTTGCTTTGTATCATAAGAAGGATGAAAATCAAGACAATGTGCATTCTTCATGACTGTATTTAACCTTCACATACGAATAGCTGTAAAAATGTTAAATAGTTGTCCGGAAGCTGGAAAGCTGGTTCTAGCCAAGTCAGTTGATTGCTTCAAAAAAGGCCAGATGTGTTTTTAAATGCACATAATATAGATGGCTACTAATATTTATAAGAAATAAGATGGTAATAATAGGACACACTTTATAAGGGTTAACTTCTTCTGGACTAGCCACAGGTTTAAGTTTCTGAGGATTCAAAATGTTTTGTTTGATTTTATGGATTTTGATGGATAGATATCTTTTTTTTATCTTAACTATATAACTATGTAACCCCTTTTCGAAGACTGCCTTCCTGCAGACTGTGCCTCTGCCCTGCTCCCCTCCAGAATATTAGTGAATATCATTACAAATGTTGTGCTGACCTCAAGCTCTCTTTGCCTCCTGTAAATCTGGCCATAGATGGTTTGAATCTCAGCTGGTTCAGCAGGGACCAGCCAAGGTTCTAATCATGTATGGGCAGGGTGGTTATACCTAAGTTGGTCAATTGATCAACTTGGGCACAACCAGCCTGTCAGAATTTTATTGCCGCTAGCAATAATCACTGTGTGTTCTCCCGACCGGGATGGTTCCCCCTGCCAGGAGAACACAATAACTCCAAGGGAGTGATTCCCCCATCAACACTGACTGTGGTTGCAGGAAAGAAAATCACTCCATCTATGTCCTGCTTAAGTCCACCTAAATATGGCCTTCTCAAACTACAGAGCAGGTACTCCCACTGCAATCAGCTTCAATCTGGCATTTGGCAGCTAAGCGAAAAGACAGAATGAAATGTATTCCGCTAACTCAGCAAATATTTTATGGCTTCTGGAATTGCATTTTGCTTACTGAAAGTCATTTAATAAATAATGTATGCAGAAGTAAGGTATTGTCAGGAGTGTGTAGAGCTCCTGCTTCTTGATAGCTGCTGGTCTCATTCCAGCATCCTGGTTTTGGATGTGATACATTCTCCCTGTCTGTCTGTTCACTGGCAAGGTGATTGATTTAGTGATTCTCTGGGTGAAGACCAAACCTGATTTACGCCAGCCAAGCCTGCAGTCTCATGCTTAGTATTTAACACGTGCTTCAAGCTTCCTCTTTGTCTCCCCTGTTCCGGTGCCTGCTAGTTTGGATTCGCTTATTGACGACCTTGGATCGGATATTGACTATGCTCAGAACTCAGCCTGCCCTGAACCCGCATTGTCACTGACCATTTTACCTGTCTGCCAACCGCAAATACCTGTCCGCTGTGCTCAATTTGCGCCTGGCTCGGTGTGGGGACCAGGCACTATAGCATTGTGTAGAAGACCTGGCGGTGAGCGAGTAATGGAGTTATGGAAAAGGGGGTTGCCATAGGTGAAGAACACAAAAGCTAGCTATAGTGCCTGACCACCTGCGTTAGCGATGGGCATGACTGGTATGCTGTCCAGATACAACTACCCCCTGGAGTGTATGAACTTAGATGGTGTATGAACTTACATAGATCATCCAGGCTGCATAACGTTCTTTGAGGTTAAACAGCACAGAGGCCTCATTCAAGTGGGTCAGCATGGCCATGTCTTCAATTTTATCGAACTTGGGAGGGTTCTGGGGGTTGATCAGGTCCTCTTTGACTGTTACAGTCTGGAAGGGAAAGACATTGTATTCAGTGAACTTAACATATCTACAGCAAACAAGCTGCTTATTTATTTGCTTATTTATTTGTACTGCATACCTTCCCATCATCAGTGTTCACGGTGACTTTGCCACCCTCACGTGCAGTGACTAAACCCTTCACGTAAAGCTCCTTGTCATCATGGACAAAGACAGAGTTTTTAGCATCAAAGGGCTTATTTTGAGCCTCCAGTCTTTCCTTTTCTGATTTCCTCAGGAAGGGGGCGGCTGGCCCAAACACCGCCATTTCAGAGTCACCCATGGTTGCAGGTCACTATTGGAGAGAATAGACAGGCAGGATTCATTGTCTTTACTTCATGTATAATGATATAAAGGACGTGTTTTTTTTTTTTTTTTTGCATTCTTGTGTCACAAAGTGCCTGTTACAGGAGAAATTCATCTATGCGATAAAAAATGTTATGTTGCAAAAACCCAAATTTAATGCATATAATGAAGGGTTCCATAGAGCATAGGCCTTGGTGATGTGGAAGAAAGCATTTGTCCAATAACAAAAGAAAGGAGAAAAGCTGCAAAAACATACATTTGCAAAGTTTTACAGCAGATCCCAGCAATTGACTGATCTGGGCCCACCAACTTTAAGAAGTAGGCATACAACGGCATGTTATACTTTTTTACGCATCCTGATTGGTTCTCCTAATGTTTTTAACCACAAAGTAAAGAGTATATGATACAGTATTTACTGGCAGGGCCATTGATGATAAAGCACTGTTCCCCACATCAGCTTCATATGCCTGGATGTTAATGAGGCAAATATATTGTAAAAGTGACTTAAACCTGTCAGAGCGTCCCAATTAGTTCATTTCAGTGCCTAAAATCAGGCACCAGATAATGTCTATGGGTCCCTTTACTTGCCCCAAAGTCTTCTTCTGTGCGCTCTGGGATGCCTCAAATACAGCAAGTAGTAGCCTTGATTTGGATCCCACTTTAGCCCCCGCTTCACACTGCACCCAACTTCATAATCGCCTGACTTTGAAGTTGGACCCGAGCATGACTTTGGCACGATTTGCATGCGACTTCTGTAATAGAAGTCAATGCAAATCTTCCCAAAGTTGGACCAAAAGTAGTAGTAGGAACCTTTTTCTAAGTCTGAGCGACTCAAGCCGCTCCAATTAGAATGGTTCCATCGCACAGAAAGGGATCCAACTGGGGTCCGACTTCTGATGCGTCAAATGCTCCAAAATCAGAGCGATTGTCGCATCAGTGTGAACCAGACCTTAGAGTTATTCAATCAAGCATAAAGGCAACTGAAAGATGTTAACCTTATTGGAGAAAGGAATGGGGAGGGCATACCAGAGTACCAACGTTGGAGCCACCTCAAGGTCTCTGATTCCTGTATTCTGAGTTTAACACCGCTTTTAAAATCAATGAAGCTGGGTGGAAAATTGCCTGCCAAACAATGACGAGCTGAACAAGAGATAACTGAACTGTGTATGGCTAACTAAAGTCAGTATTAATTTACTTGAGGTGATGTATACACACAACAATAACAGTGGCAAAGGGGGGTTCCTGGCAAATTTACGAGCAACAATGTACAGTATCTCACAAAAGTGAGTACACCCCTCACATTTTTGTAAACATTTTATTATATCTTTTCATGTGACAACACTGAAGAAATGACACTTTGCTACAATGTAATGTAGTGGGTGTACAGCTTGTATAACCATGTAAATTTGATGTCCCATCAAAATAACTGAACACACAGCAATTAATGTCTAAAGCCCTGGCAACAAAAGTGAGTACACCCCTAAGTGAAAATGTCCAAATTGGGCCCAATTAGGCATGTTCCTTCCCGGTGCCAAGACCATACAGCAGATTAACAGGACAGGTTCCACTCAGAACAGGCCTCTCCATGGTCAACCAAAGAAGTGCTGCCAGCATTCCTGCAGAGGTTGAAGGGGTGAGGGGTCAGCCTGTCAGTGCTCAGACCATATGCCACACATTGTATCAAATTGGTCTGCATGGCAGTCATCCCAGAAGGAAGCTTCCCCTAAAGATGATGCAAAAGAAAGCCTGCAAACAGTTTTCCGAAGAAAAGCAGGCTAAGGACATGGATTACTGGAACCATGTCCTGTGGTCTGATGAGACCAAGATAAACGTATTAGTTAGGTGTCAAGCGTGTGTGGCGGCAACCAGGTGTACAAAGACAAGTTTGTCTTGCCTACAGTCAAGCATGGTGGTGGGAGCGTCACGTTCTGGGGCTGCATGAGTGCTGCCAGCACTGGGGAGCTACAGTTCATTGTGGGAACCATGAGTGGCAACATGTACTGTGACATACTGAAGCAGAGCATGATCCCCTCCCTTCAGAGACTGGGCTGCAGGGCAGTATTCCAACATGATAACGACCCCAAACACACCTCCAAGACGACTGTCTTGCTAAAGAAGCTGAGGGTAAAGGTGATGGACTGGCCAAGCATGTCTCCAGACCTAAACCCTATTGAGCATCTGCGGTGCATCCCCAAATGGAAGGTGGAGGAGCACAAGGTCTCTAATATCCACCAGCTCCGTGATGTCATCATGAAGGAGTGGAAGAGGTCTCCAGTGGCAACCTGTGAAGCTCTGATGAACTCCATGCCCAAGAGGGTTAAGGCAGTGCTGGAAAATAATGGTGGTCACACAAAATAATGACACTTGTCCATTTGGACATTTTCACTTAGGGGTGTACTCACTTTTGTTACCAGCGGTTTTCATAGTAATGGCTGTGTGTTGGCTTATTTTGAGGGGACAGCAAATTTACACTGTTATCCACTTCCCGACCGTGCGCCGTGTTTTCACGGCGGCAGTTGAGATGCTGATCGCGAATCTCCGTAAAAAGACGGCGACCTGCGAACAGCTGCTAGGGGCGCGCACGCCGCCGGTGGCGCACGCACGCCCGCCGCACTCCTGAGGAGTGTGCCCATGGCTCGGGTGGACCCGATGTCCGCCGGCGAGCCGCGATGAGCGGCCGCAGGGAAAGAACGGGGAACCGCCGATGTAAACACGGCGGTTCCCCGCTCTGTTAATAGGGGCATGGGAGATTTACTGACTCCTGTCACTGGGATCAGTTAGATCTCTCATGCCCATGTTAGCCCAACCCCCCCACAGTAAGAACACACCCAGGGAACACAGTTAACCCCTAGCTCTCCCCCTGCAGGTTAACCCCTTCACTGCCAATGACATTTATACAGTAATCAGTAGACATTTCAATTTCTGATCGCTGAATAAATGTCATTGGTCCCAAAGAAGTGTCAAAAATGTCCAACATGTCTGCTGCAATATCGCAGTACCGCTAAAAATCGCAGATCACCGCCATTACTAGTTAAAAATAAAAAAAATAAAAACCCCAGAAATTAATTCTCATCATCCGTAAACGCAGCCACTTTTGCGCAAACCAATCAATAAACGCCGATTGCGATTTGTTTTATCACAAATATGAGGAATTATATAAATCGCCCAAAGCCGGTGAAAAAAATATGTTTTTTTATATTTTCTTTTTGGATTTGAATTTTAGCAAAAAGTAAGAAATTTGTGTTTTTTTTTGCAAAATGGTCGCTCTTCTTTTGTTTATAGTGGTGATCAGAAATGACGCAGAGGGGATCAAATACCACCAAAAGAAAGCTCTATTTGTGGGAAAAAAAGGACGCAAATTTTGTTTGGGTGCAACGTTGCACGACCGTGCAATTGTCAGTTAAAGCGACGCAGTGCCAAATCGCAAAAAGTGCTCTGGTCCTAAAGCTGGAAAACCTTCCGGTTGGTAAGTGGTTATACAAGCTGCATACTCACTACTTTACATTGCAGCAAAGTGTCATTTCTTCAGTGTTGTCACATGAAAAGATAGAATAAAATATTTACAAAAATGTGAGGGGTGTACTCACTTTTGTGAGATACTGTGTGTGTAAGCAGCTGCATAAATTGTCGGTGCTATGTAAGTATCTGTCACAAAGAAATAAATAAAATGCTTCGCCTTCTCATCACCTGTTTTAATCCCCTGACTGTCGCACTACTGCACAACAACTGCATGCATTGCGTGTGGTTGCAGGTTGGCGCGGCTCTTTAACCAAATGATTGGCTGTGTCCAATCACAGTTGGTCACATATAAATGCGGAAGTGCCAGTAACCGGCTCTACTCGCCTCACACTGACAGAGTGTGTGGCGAGGAGAGCCGATCAGCGGCAACTCCTCGCAGAGGAGACCAGGGCAGGTAATCAGGGCACTGATTACAGGAAAGCCCTAGCAGTGCCCATCAGTGACACCAAACAGTGCCCATCAATGACACAAATCAATGGCCATTACTGATGCCAGTCAGTGCTTGCTCATCAGTGCTGCCCATCAATGCCCATCAGTGCCTCCCATTAGTGCTGCCTATCAGTGCCCACCAGTGCTGCCTATCAGTGCCATATATCAGTGCCCATCAGTGCCACCTATCAGTGCCCACCAGTGCTGCCTATCAATGCCCATCAGTGTTGCCCATCAGTGCCCATCAGTGTAGTCTATCAGTGCTCATCAGAGCCGCATATCAGTGTCCATCAGTGCGGCATATTAGTGCCTCCTCATCAGTGCCACCTAGTCAGTGCCCATAAGTGCTGCCTCATCAGTGCTCATAAGTGCCACTTTAGGGCAGCCTATCAGTGCCCATCAGTGCAGCCTACCAGTGCCCATCAGTGCCACCTCATCAGTACCCATCAGTGCAGCCTATAAGTACCCATCAGTGCTGACTCATCAGCCCACATCAGTGAAGGAGAAAAATTACTTATTTACAAAATTTACTGACGGAAACTAAGAAAAACGTTTTTTTTTTTCAAAATTTTCAGTATTTATTTTTAGTAAAAAATATAAAACCCAGCAGTGATTAAATACCATCAAAAGAAAACTCTATTAGTGTTAAGAAAATGATAAAAATGTCATTTGGGTACCGCGTCGCATGACCGCGCAATTGTCATTCAAAATGTGACAGCGCTGAAAGCTGAAAAATAACCAGGGCAGGAAGGGGGTGAAAGTGCCCGGTATTGAAGTGGTTAAGGCCTCACAAGAGGAGCCTATCAGGGCGGAGGGCTGTGTGGAGAAGAGTACTGAGGCTGGGTGCAGAGATGTCTTCAGGAATCTATTTACAGCCCCCTGCCGCTC
>BLSH010198710.1:226238-240303 GCA_018402905.1 Glandirana rugosa
TTTTCGTTCATGTGGGGATTTACAGGTATAACCCGGGTTTCACAGTTATAAAACACACCGGTGGTAAGAAAAGGTCGTGACGGAATCCGACCTGAATGTGGATACGTAAAAATTACGAAAAACGTAAAACGTCTAAACGGGATGTCTTACACAAGGTATCCTTTGGTAAAATTTACCTGACGTCGCGTTTGCGTGATTTTTACGTATCTATACTTAGGTCGGAATTGGGAGAACCCGTACCTCAAGTGGTGTCGAAGTGTCTAACGGTGACCTCAGGAGAAGGTGAGGAGGTACTACTGTAGTGCCTCGACCACCTACAATCTCTAGAACGTGGGGAGGTAGAAGACAAACTCCTACGGGGTGTCTCCCCAAACACACCTCCAAGACGACCACTGCCTTGCTAAAGAAGCTGAGGGTAAAGGTGATGGACTGGCCAAGCATGTCTCCAGTCCTAAACCCTATTGAGCATCTGTGGGGCATCCTCAAACAGAAGATGGAGGGGTGCAAGATCTCTAACATCCACCAGCTCCGTGATGTCATCATGGAGGAGTGGAAGAGGACTCCAGTGGCAATCTGTGAAGCTGTGGTGAACTCCATGCCCAAGAGGGTTAAGGCTGGATTCATATCTATGCATTTTTAGTGCGTTTGCGCTGCAGTCCATTTAAAATGGTTTCCTATGGAACACATTCTGTAGGGCAAATCTGCAAAATGCAAAAAGCATTAAAAATGCATAGGTGTAAGTCCAGCCTAAGGCAGTGCTGGAAAAGAATGGTGGCCACACAAAATATTGACACTTTGGGCCCAATATGGACATTTAGGGGTGTACTTGCTTTTGTTGCCAATGGTTCAGACATTAATGGCTGTGTGTTGAGTTATTTTGAGGGGACAGTAAATTTACACTGTTATACAAGCTGTACACTCACTACTTTACATTGTAGCAAAGTGTCATTTCTTCAGTGTTGTCACATGAAAAGATAGAATAAAATATTAACAAAAATGTGAGGGGTGTACTCACTTTTGTGAGATACTGCGCTTCAAAACAAGTTAAAGTGGAGTTCCACCCATTTAGAAGTCAGCAGCTACAAAATGTGTAGCTGCTAACTATTAATAAATGGCTACTCACTTGTCCCATGGTCCAGCGATGCGGTCGCCCGATGCCTCGCTCCTCTCAACCTCCCCTCTATGGCGCCGGCATAGCAAATGTGGGCACCCGGCTGTGGCTTCACAGTCGGGTGTGCACTACGCATGTGTGAGCCGCACTGCACGTTGTGAAGGGCCAGGCAATCTTCTGGGACCTGTGACGTATCCCAGAAGATTGCAGCGAGGGAGGGGGGAGAGGAGAACTTCCTTCTGGCGCCGCGGCGCCAGGAGAGGAAGTGGGAGCTGTGTACCTTTGAAAACTGGGTACCCGCTCCCCCCCCCAAAAAAAAATGGCATGCCAATTGTGGCATGTTGGGGGTCACCATTACTTAAAGTGGAAGTTCCACTTCTGGGTGGAACTCCGCTTTAAGCTGGCCATGGATGAATCGCTGTTTTTTGATCAGCCATTAGGCTGATCAAAGAAACAAATGGATTTCCCTATCAACACATTGGAGGTGGATGGAGGAATCCTCCCTGTTGTGCTATTGTATTCTGACAGCCAGACTTCTCCACTGACAGGATACACTGATCGAACAAGAATTTTCCAACATTCCCATGCCTCCCATGTCATGCCTCTAGACCAGTGGTCTCCAAACTGCAGCCTGGGGCCGAATATGGCCCTTTGCTTGCCTTTATTGAGCCCTTGGTGCACCATTCCTCCTATTGTCATCAACAATGGGGGCATAATTCTTGCCACTGACACCAACAATGGGGCACAGTTCTTCCCACTAATAACCTATGATGGGCACCCTTCCACCCACTGACACCAATGATGGGCCACTATTCCCTCCACTGACACCAAGGATGGGGCACTATTCCTCCTGCTAATACCAGTGATGGAGCACTATTCCTCCCACTGACTACAAGGATGGAGCACTATTCCTCCTACTGACAACAGTGATGGAGCACTATTCCTCCCACTGACCCCAATGATGGGGCACTATTCCTCCCACTGACACCAATGATGGGGCACTATTCCTCCCACTGACACCAATGATGGGGCACTATTCCTCCCACTGACACCAATAATGGAGCACTATTCCTCCCACTGACAGCAGCGATGGAGCACTATTCCTCCCACTGACACCCATGATGGAACACTATTGCTCCCAATGACTCCAATGATGGGCCCCTATTCCTCCCACTGACAACAGTGATTGAGTACTATTCCTCCCACTGATACCAATGATGGGGGACTATTCCTCCCACTGACACCAATGATGGGGCACTATTCCTCACACTGACAACAGTGATGGAGCACTATTCCTCACACTGACACCAATGATGGGGCACTATTCTTGCCACTGACAACAGTGATGGGGCCCTATTCCTTCCACTGACAACAGTGATTGAGTACTATTCCTCCCACTGATACCAATGGTGGGGCACTATTCCTCCCACTGACACCAATGATGGGGCACTATTCTTTCCACTGACAACAGTGATTGAATACTATTCCTCCCACTGATACCAATGATGGGGCACTATTCCTCCCACTGACACCAATGATGGGGTGTTAATCCTCCCACTAAAGATGGGGCATTGTTTACTCACTGGCCACAGTGTGGCCCTCCCTAAAGTCTGAAGGACAGTAAACCAGCCCCTTGTTTAGAAAGTTTGGACTCCCCTGCTCTAGACTAATGAAGGAGAAGTCAGATTAGTTACTACAGAGCAGTGCATAACACCTCAGTCCTCTTCCAAATGTGTACTGAACTAATGTAGAACTTTTAAAACAGGCATAGAAAACAGGCAAATTGACTTTGAAAATGTGACTCCAATTAGAACTTTAGTTCCATGACTTGTTTCCTTTAAAGCTCTACTCTAGCCAAAACTTCTTCTTTTGTTTTCAATAGATTGCAATTTCAATAGATTGCAAAGAGTTAGAACCTTTGTGAGATTTCTGCTCACTTACTATTACCGTCATTTTTTACCACTAGGACAGGAAGTGAGGGGAAATCTCCCCAATAGGACACAGCAGCAGAGAAAGCTTTCAGCACTCCATCACTCTGTTCAATTCCCTCTACCCACCCACCCTCAGAAAAGGGTTTTAGCTGGAGTTCCACTTTAATGTCATGGTTATATAACATCTGTAAATGGGTGTTTTCAATTGCTATCTCCTCCTATGTCAAGATCAGGAAATCGTGTCCAGTGTAAAATTGCCAATTAGACTGGTCACAGTTAAATAATCCAGATGTTTTATCTACAGGATCGTTTTCTCCATGACTGAAGAATGATCGCTGCAGCCAAATGAAGGAGGGTTAACAACGCATTAAGTGCCGAACCTGTTTTTGGTGGTCTTCAGCCAAAGAAATTCCACAAAGAAGCTGAAAGAAGAGAACACAAGAGATGGTGAGTACTAGAGCTTCTATGTACATTTTCAGAACTAAATAGAACTATTTCAAAACAGACTAAAGCTGGCAATACATTATACCATTTTCTTGTACAATTTTAGTTTAGATCTATCAAAACCATATAATAGGAGGTCAAACCTGAATACTTTCAATTTGTTTGCAATCAGGCAGGCCCTTGTACTACATAGTTGAAGGGGAAACTAAAGGAAATTAAATAAGAAAATTGTATAATGTATGGCCAACTTTAGATAACTAATATTTCACTACTATAGATTGTAGGCGTGTGCCCTGGTGGTACGATTTGATTATAAGCTCCAATTACGGGCAGAGACTGGTGCAAATGTTTCAGTATATTCTATAAATGGCTGTAAAATATTAATTAATTAATGCTACACTTAGCATCAAAACATCAGAGACATTGAGATGTAGCAATGTAGTTGATTTACTAAAGGCAAATAGCCTGTGCAGTTGCTCCAGAACTTAGTAAATGAACAGAAGCTCTGCTGACTTCCATCTTCCAATCATATGCAAGCAAAAATGCATTTTTTCCCTTGCATGTGATTGGGTATTCTTTGCAAAGTGAAGCTTTACCTCATTTACTAAGCTCTGGAGCAAAGTGCACAGCCTTTAGAAAATCAACCCCAATGAGTCCCAGGAATGGGGTATGGGTCTAGGGCAGGGATATGCAATTAGCGGACCTCCAGATGTTGCAGAACTACAAGTTCCGCCACAAGCATGAAGCCCAGAGGCATGATGGGACTTGTAGTTTTGCAACAGCTGGAGGTCCGCTAATTGCATATCCCTGGTCTAGGGGCATCCTAAGAAGGAAGGATAAGACACATTAAATATGATTTTGGCAGTTCAAATTAACAGCCTTATCCAATAAAAAACATTCATTCTTCAGAATTCACTTTGCCAAGTTACAAATTAGCACTTAAGATTTAACACTCTATATCAATGAAGGCTTTCAATGTTAAAGTGAATCTAAGGTGAATATTTTTTTTTTTTTGCTCCTTCTAATTTCTCTCCTGCACAGCCATGTTTACCTGGTAAAGTCACATGACTGAGCATCAAATGACAAAAATGTTCCTTTAAAAAAAATGTTTTAAATACAAAACTGAAAGAGCTGCTTGCAAAACTTTACTTAGGTAAAAAAAAAAATAATAACTACCGTATATCCTTTAAGGGAAACAAATGCAAATGTGAAATAAATTGGGAATTTTTTTTTGAAGGCTTCTCTATTGGGTTAAACAATGGGCCAGCTTTTGCCCCTTGAGACTATAAAATAAAGTTTCTTCAGTTCCGCCTAATGTTCCATAAACGCCTCTCTGCAAAGACAAAGAACTTACCCAGAGAAGGACCACCTTGCCAGTGTCTTGGGACGGGCATTGCTTTTATACGCGAGGCAAGCTGATCATCAACCAGTTGTTCTCCTATGTATGGAAAGCCTATGAAAAAGGCGGTGTGTTATCATTTGAATGGAATGGTATTTTACTTTTGTTTTACTGCTATTAATATCATTGTCGGTGTGTCTACTAAAAAAAACATTCGAGATTGCTCAGGCATGTTCTTGGAAGGCTGTATGCCAGTCATAAATGGCTGGAGTATTTTATGGGGCATCTCAAGGAGATGAATGCAGATCACAAGATCAGAAGCTGCCTGTGCTACAAAAGACGAGATATCATTTTTATATCAGTACGAATGTAGAACAGGAATGACTGATTTCTATAAGTAATAGGACAATAAATTCCACAGTTCTTATAAGAACCTGTAATAATCAAAATACAAAGGCTATGATTGCTAACTGTCTTTAAAAAGCACTGTTTGTATGTCTCCTGGCTCTTTTTGAATGAGTTACTCCTAACTGGCATGCAGCACATGAAATAAGGGTACTTTCTTATGTTTAGAGGTTAAAACAGCATGGGGAAATCTGCAGACAGAAAGGGCAAACCTATGGTCAAAGTCAGGGCTTTTTTTCTCATAAAATAGGTGCAGGAACTCACCCACGGCCCCCCAAAGCCTACCACCCCCCACACACACCCTTCAAACTGAATTAAATAGTGGATGTGGTCAAATGTCACTAACAGTGGGAGGGTCTTAACCACTTGCCAACCAGCACGGTCATCTAGTTCTGGGACGCCGCCATATGACGGCTTCCCGTGATCACGCCCATGCTGGGCGTGGGTGGCATGTTGAGTTAAAGAGCCAATCAGCAGCTCTTTACCACGTGATCAGTTGTGTCCAATCATAGCTGATTATGGAGGTAAACAGGTGCCGGATATCGGCATTTGTTTCCTCACGCTGGCAGCATGAGGGGAGAAGAAGAGAGTGTCCTGATTATCAGTGCAGGCCCACCAGTGCTGCCAATCTTTGACCACCAGTGATGCAAATCTGTGCCCACCAGTGCTTCCAATCAGTGCCTACCAGTTCTGACAATCAGTGCTCATCAGTGCTGTCAATCAGTGCCCATCAGTGCCTCCTCATCAGTGTCACCTATCAGTGCCGCCTACCAGTGCCCATCAGTGCCGCCCATCAGTGCCCACCAGTGCTGTCTATCAGTGTCCTACAGTACTGCTTATCAGCGCCTCCCCATCAGTGCCCACCATTGCCACCTCATCAGTGCCCATCAGTGCAGCCTATCAGTGCTCATCAATGCCCATTAGTGCCGCACCATCAGTGCAGCCCATCAGTGCAGCCTATCAGTGTCCATCAGTACAGCCTCATCAGCGCACCTCAATGAAAGAGAAAAATTACAATCTATGAAAACGTTTTTGTTATTTATTTCAAAATTGTTGGTCTTTTTTTGTTTATTTAGCAAAAAATAAAATGCCAGTGGTTATTAAATAAAGAAAGCTCTATTTGTGAGTAAAAAATGATAAAAATTTTGTTTGGGTACAGTGTTGCATGACCGTGCAGTTGTCATTCAAAGTGCAACAGCGCTAAAAGCTGAAAATTGGCCTGGGCAGGAAGGGGGGTAAAAGTGCCCAGTAGATGAGTGGTTAAATTTAATACCAGGAGTGCATTACATACAGATTGTAGAATTTGGTGGAGAAGGGAGTTACACACAGAGTATAGAGTTTGGGGATGCGCTATGTGCAGAGTTCAGGGGTGCGATGCATACAGAGTGCAGAGTTCAGGGGTACACTACACACACTTCAGGTCAAACCTCTACATGCAACTCCCCCTACTGTTCCCATCTTCTCATCCCCTAAAATCTCCAACATCTTCCACATGTCTTACTTTTAATGTTATTTTAAGCTGAAGCACAGCTCTACTACCTCCCTGCACACTGTAGGCCACTCCTCCTTCTCACTTGTAGGGAGATCATTCAGTGGGGGTGTCAGCATCCGCACTGCACCCCGGGCACCTGCATCTCCCTTGTCCCCATCCTTCAATCAGTTGGAGCCACTCAGGAGATCAGATCTGTAAGAGCAGTTGGGAGACAAGCTGTCATTTGTAAACACAGAAGGTGGACTTCTGTGTTTACAAGGGATAGTAGTGAGCAGGGAGCAGAGGGCCTGAGCCAGAGGTGGTGGAACTGAGTTCCACCAAGTTGCAACTGAAAAAAAGCCCTGGTCAAAGTAAAATATATGAATAAGAATATATAAGGATGTAGGTTATGGGAGTACCAGGTTCCTTCCCTGAGCATAATTGGCATAAGAAAACAATTAAATACACAGATGAAATACATATATGTGAAAAGAATGAAAATGGCAAAAACTCTAATCATTTTTTTTTTAAAAATAGCTTTTTAAAGCAAGGTACAAGCGGAAGGGCTTTTCAACAGAACAAAGATAATACAAAAATTTACCAGCATACTAACTAGCTAGCCATCAAAAAACAAAAACATCAATCTTACACTGTTTTAACAATCTGCATTTAAAAAGATGATGGCACCACTCTGGAGACCGCTAGCTGGGATAAGAGGTGAAGTGCAGTTGGTATTACTCCACGTGGGGCAGAAGTCGGCACTACAGAGGAGGCATCGGCTTATGCGGCTCTTGATTCCTACTACAGCTCCAACTTTACAAGTAGTCCCACTGCATTGCACTCTGTTTGATGCTCTGGGATGGCGGGTCAGCAAGGCCAAACTGCAATCTACCAGTCACCTCTCCGTGATCCACTGGTAGATTGTGTTCTACTGGTTGCTAACCCCCGATATACAGCAATAAACAAATTGAGGGCAGGTATGCCTGAGGGTAGCCCATTTCTCTGCCACATATGTGAACAGTCTTGTCTGCCACAAGATTTGTATTACTGCCCAACCACTTTTGTGATTTATTTACCTTTATCAGGCAGCACAGGAGTGTGATCCCACTTTAAAAATGAAGGAATACGATGAGAAAAATTTGCAGTCTGAAGTTGTAGAAATGCCAGTTTGAAGCCAGTTGGTGTCTGAGGAACCTTTAGTAATTATGCACAGAGAGTCCCTGGGTTATGAACAAGATTGTAAAAGGCTAGCTTTAAAAAAAACAAAAAACAAACGTGTTCTACTTACCTCCTCTGTGCAGTTGGTTTTGCACAGAGCAGCCCCGATCCTCCTCTTCTCGGGTCCCTCTTCTGCTCTCCTGGCCCCTCCCTCCTTCGAGTGCCCTCTCAGCCAGCAGCTTCCTATGGAGGCACCCAAGCCCAGACCCCAGAGCTCTGTGTATCCTTTTAGACACGGTGCCACGATCTGGCCCCGTCCCCTCTCTCCCCTGATTGGCTGACAGACTTTGATTGACAGCCGTGGGAGCCAATGGCACTGCTGCTATGCCTTAGCCAATCAGGAGGAGTGTACTGGACGGCTGAGGGGATCGTGGACATCAATGTAGAGAGAAGGGGCTCAGGGTAAGTAATTAGGGGGTGCTGGGGAGGCTGCTGCACACAGAAGGCTTTTTATCTTAATGCATAGAATGCATTACGATAAAAAAGCTTCAGCCTTTACAACCCCTTTAAGTGGAACAGCACAAGTTCATGCAATGCGCTCCAACAACAGCTAGTTTGTGCCCTCCTAAGTGTTATCTGTTTTTGAAGATCACACAATACATGTTTTATACAGATCAGCAGTGGTGTGCAGCCATTTCTTTTGGATATAAGTTGGAACAGGTATTTTTTTTAAGTGTAACAACAGCCAAAAAATTATTTTTAAGTTTGGATAGCATAACAAAGGGTTAACTGGCCATGCAGTGATGTGAGATTACTGACAGGTCCGCCGGACAGTAGGAGGGGCAGCATGCAGTGAGCAGCAAGATGGCCGCCGATGTGGTTTCTGGGACCAGCGTGACATCACCCTGCTTCTAATAAACCAAAAAGAATCAATCAGCGCACACACATTCAATCACAAGGGTAATAGCCGCTGAACACTGTAGGAAAAATTCATCAAATCCTCAATCAAATAGTCATAGTAGGGAGTGCAGCGCTATATATAACAGTTCATATGTGTATAATCCAATCGCGCCCCATCAGTGGTCATGCAGTGCGGGAAAACATCAAAAGTGCTTCAGTGAAATCCACCACCAGTATAAGGATTGCCGCTCACCTCCCTGGATGGATCCCCTATAGAGGATCAACCACGCTCTTAGCCCTCAATGAGGGGAAAAGGAACACTGTAGTCAGAATCCAGGAAGTAGCCGTTTAAACCTCTCCTTGGATGGCTCCAGTCATCAGACGTTTATATATAACATAAAAAGACAACCATAGTGCTCTCCATTTAAAATCACATAGCTTTATTCAAAAGTTATTGCACTTACATAAATTGCACTGTGTCCCAGTGCCAGGAATGAAGGCTCTCTTTATGATAAATGGATCAGTATAACACACTTGTAGGGATATACCAGCGCCGGCCACGGGTGACCTCACACCCAACAACATACGCGTTACGTTCCAGAACCGAAAATTTGTCAGCGGATTACCCTGCTTCTGTTTGTAAGCACGAGTAAATCGGATGTAAATCGGATATTCGTAACTCGGGCACTGCCTGTTTATAGATTTTTACATCAGACGATTTGTATGTGAGACACAGCAAGGTGTGAGTTTGACAACACCTTCTCTGCATTGTAATCAGGTAAGTGAAAGAGGTTGCCCGAGTACCAAATTACTGACAAAAGGAAGAGGGGTGGACTGGTTCATGACAGCTACACTAGGAGCCCTGAGCAGTATGCCGTGTCTCACCATTCACACCTATAGGAGGTGGTAAGGAGGCTCAGGTTGTATTTGTGTCAAGAAGAACAGGTCGAATCAGTGGCAAGAAGGCCTAGTAATAGAAATGTCATAAATACCAGGTAATTTTAATTTCAGGAAGACAAGGTTATATTAGTGGTAGAAAGACCAAGTTATTTTAATGCCAGTAAGACCCAGTCATAGTATTGCAGGAAGACAAAGTTGTATTAGTAGCAGGAGGGACAAGTGGTATTGGTATAAGGAGAGAGATCAGTTGATATTGGTCTAAGACAGTGGTTCTCAACCCCTGTCCTCAGGACCCACCAACAGGCCAGATTTGAAGTATTACCTTGGGGAGATGCAGACTAGAATAGCAGCAAATGATATCACCTGTGATGTATTTCAGTTATCCTGCAAACCTGACCTGTTAGTGGGTCCCGAGGACAGGAATTGGGAGCCACTGGTCTAAGATGACCTGGTTGTATAATGGCTGGAAGGCCAGGTAATGTTCTTAGTAAGAAGACCATATGAGTTTAATAACAGGAACCCTAGGTCATAATAGTGGCTGGAAGACCAGGTGATATTAGTGGCAGAAGGCCAGGTGGTATTAGCATTCGGAAGACCAGTCAATATTAGTGTAAGATGCCCAGATTGTATTAGTGACAGAAAGACCAAATACAATTTTTGCTATGAAGACCACATCATTTTAATGGCAGGAATTCTAGGACTTATTAGTGGCACAAAGACAATATAATATTATTGGTAGGATGACAACATCATTTTAATGGAAGGGATTCTAAGTCATAATCATGGCAAGAAGACTAGGAGGTATTAGTGGCAGGAAGACCAGACCAGGTTGTAATAGTGGAAGGCAAACCAGGTCATTATAGTGGATGGCAGATTAGATTGTGTTATTGTAAGGCAGACTAGGTCATGGCAAGAAGACAAAATTGTTTTCTTGACAGATAGACCAGCTCATTTTATTGACAGGAAGACAAGGTCATTGTAGTGGTAAAAAAAACAGGTTGCAGCACATCTCCATTGAAATAACCATATGTTTCCGAAAATATGTTTTGAAGCAGAACTCAAGTTTTTTGTATTTAACTTACCTAGGCTAGCTAATCGTGAGGGGAAACTCATCATTGATTTTCTTATCACTTCTCCTTTTACATATGTAGCACCCTCAGAGTTGCAAAGTGTAGGCAAATTTAGTTGCCTGCTCTGTAGGCAGAGGAACAGGAGTTAATAGTTGTTTTTGACTGTGCAGTGCTCCAAGGGCTGTGGTTCTGCTACCCCTACCCCTACCCCCGCCCCACCCCACCTGTTTTCTAGACACTGTGGATAGTTCTAGAATCTAGTGGGTGGGGGAGTAGAAACTGCAGCCTGAATATTTATGGATTGCCCACCCATCCAGGGTGGAGTCCAGCAGGGCCATAGATAATTTTTTGTCCTGGGGGGGTTCAGCAGCAGGTACCAAGTGGTGAAGCGGGGGGGGGTTGGGGGGGAGAACCAAGCAGCGCTGTGTGGGTTGATGGAGCATGGCTCCATCGACCCAAACAGCACAGGAGCGAGCATGCACTGTGTGCCCCATAGCAAGCAGGGTTGTCGTTAAGATTCCACTGACACCCACTGTAGATTGCAAGGGCAGTGTAATTTGAATGTGGTGCAGGATCAGAGCCACCTTTCATATTGATTGGACCATGGGCAAACATCCCCCCCCCCCCATTCACATCATGACTTCTCACTGATTGGTTGCTGATTGGTTGCTGGAGGTTAAAGCACATCATTACCACTCACTGATTAGTTGCTGGAGGTTACTGCACATCATCTCACTGCCTGCACACCATGGACTGGGGAGGTGGGAGACTCTCTAATAGACAGAAAACTCCTAGAACGTGTTATTAGCAATGAGCATAGCACAAACACCTATGAAAGTAGGGACTGCAGTGTGTGTGAAAGAGGCCTTCATGGTGAAAGTTCTACTTTAAACCAAAACAGCTTGTTCTGACTCTCATACACTCCATTTGTTGTGTGGATGTATAGCTTGGTTTGAGACTGCATCCCAGTGATGGCCAACCAATGAGGTTTTCAGTGCCTCAACTGCAGCCCCTCACACACCAAAGGGTTGTGCATATCATTTACTGCCAGACATACTACGTGAGATGGTCAGAGACTGCAGGCGTACAAGAGATGGTCAGAAACTGCAGGCGTACTACGGGAGATGGTCAGAGACTGCAGACGTATTACAGGAGATGGTCAGAGATTGCAGACATAGTACAGGAGATGGTCAGAGACTGCAGAAGTACTACAGGAGATGGTCAGAAACCACAGATGTACTACAGGAGATGGTCAGAGACTGCAGACATAGTACAGGAGAGGGTCAGAGACTGTAGGTGTACTACAGGAGATGGTCAGAGACTGCAGACTACTACAGGAGATGGTCAGAGACTGCAGGCGTACAAGAGATGGTCCGAAACTGCAGGTGTACAACAGGAGATGGTCAGAGACTGCAGACGTACTACATGAGATGGTCAGAGGTTGCGGACATAGTACAGGAGATGGTCAGAGACTGCAGACGTACTACAGGAGATGGTCAGAAACCACAGATGTACTACAGGAGATGGTCAGAGACTGCAGACATAGTACAGGAGAGGGTCAGAGACTGTAGGTGTACTACAGGAGATGGTCAGAGACTGCAGACTACTACAGGAGATGGTCAGAGACTGCAGGCGTACAAGAGAGGGTCAGGGACTGCAGGCGTACTACAACAGATGGTCAGAGACTGCAGACATACTACAAGAGATGGTCAGGGACTGCAGGTGTACAAGACATGGTCAGAGACTGCAGACGTACTACAGGAGATGGTCAGAGACTGCAGGCATACAAGAGATTTCAGAGACTGCAGACGTACTACAGGACATGGTCAGAGACTGCAGACATACTGGAGGAGATTGTCAGAGACTGTAGTTGTACTACAGTTGTACTACAGGAGATGGTCAGAGACCATCCATGTACTGTCTTATCTCCTATCCCTGTACATTGTCTGCTGAACACTCACAATGGTCCTTCCTGATCACCATAACAGGTGCTGTCAGTGTCCCCCCACACCACACATGTCATTTACTTACTGTGTGACAGGTTCCAGACTTTCAGCATGGACTGTACCTCTCCTCCCCACTGATCACAGGTCTGGTTGTTAGAGGGTGGAGTGATTGGCTGTTAGGGGGATGTGGAGGTCACATGATGGCAGGTCAGGCAGTGGTTGCTTGGGGATTGGAAGAGATGACGGAGCACCAAGCCGGGAACCAAGTCGCACAGCTGTAGTCCAACTCCACCCCAGTAGTATTTGGCCACCATCTTATTTACGGGCAGCTCAGGTGCAAGGGGCAGCTGCTTTGTGCCCCACAATGACTGGGGCTGGGCACAGGGCAGCTGCTTCTTTTGCCCCATGTTAAAGACAGCCTTGTGAGGGAGATGCATTGCAGGTTTTCTGCACCACATCCTAGTGTGAACCGGGGCTTATTATTGCCTTTTCAACACAGTTAAAAAAGGGCCAGGACACTAAGGGCAGCAAACAGTCCAGCCTGGCTCTGCAATGTTGTTGTGCCTGGCAAACCCTCAGCCCTTTGGCTCTGCAGTCAGCACCACAACATAGCTGACAGAGCCAGGCTGGACTGTCAGTACCAACCAAGCAGTGGAAAATGGTAACCCACGACTTGGGTGATTAGTGATACAATGGAAATTGAGCCAAGGGAGGGGTATAAATTATAACGTGTGTCATCATCCAGGAAGAGACAATTGGAGATAAAGATATGGGGTATGGGTGTCCCACTAGCACCCCAACACCATTATTAAAATAGGCATGGACTATCTCGGCACTCAGGGGTAACACACATATAAGTAAGAAAATTTAAATCAATTTATTTGAAAATATAACATACAAAAAGACAGACAATAAAAACAGTGATGCAGTATTGGATACAAACTCCAATAAAATTTACACAAAATGCCTATAGTGGTCCACCGGCCCATGGCATGTAAGCTGTAGGTGGTATCTGATGCTCTCGCCCGTTTTCACGGATCTTCCGCTTCTTCAGGAGATTGACAGCATACAGCTATATTATTTGAAAACTATACAAACATAAAAGAGTTAGCAGCCATAAATATTCACAAAAAAGGAAAAATACATTAAGACTGGGAAAAAATTAAATGTGAGCTTACCCACAGTGGTCACAGCCAACTTGAAGGGACAAGAACACGCCCACTAGGGGCTCTCCCCCCACGGCGGACATGGGGGACAAATGGAGCTGGGTAACTATGTGTAAAGAAGGAGGATAGCATGAAAACTGTCAATCATGGACATCACGTAGTAGTGAAGGGACATCCCCATGATGGAATCAGAAATAGTGTAGAAAAAAGCGGGGGGGGGGGGG
>BLSH010198710.1:334121-356904 GCA_018402905.1 Glandirana rugosa
AATGATATTATTTATAGGGGGCTTTTTATATTTTTTTGATTAAATCCGGCTATATATAAGAAGATGTATAGAGAAGACTGAACAGAAGTAATTCTTTAAATGGTTTGCTACATCCTGGTCTCCCTCAACATATGTGTTGTGCCCAGTTTTTGATCGCCCCCTTAGTGTTAACCCCTTCCCTGCCAGTGACATTTACACAGTAATTAGTGGCTATTTTTAGCTCTGATCGCTGTATAAATGTAATTGGTCCCAAAAAATGTTAAAGTGTCCAATCTGTCCACAGCAATATTGCAGTCCCGATAAAAATCGCAGATCGCCGACATTATTAGTAAAAAAAAAATAATAATAAAAACGCCATAAATCAATTCTCAAAGTTTGTAGATGCGATAACTGTTGCGCAAAGCAATCATATGTAGAAGAATATATATCGGCCTAAATTAGTTTTTTTATATTTTTCGGGGGATATTTATTATAGTAAAAAGTTAAAAAAAAAAAACATTTTTTTTTCAAAACTGTCGCTCTTTGTTTGTTTATAAAGCAAAAAATAAAAACTGCAAAGGTGATCAAATACCACAAAAAGAAAGCTCTATTTGTGGGGAAAAAAAGGACGTCAATTTTGTTTGGGTACAACATCGCACGACCACGCAATTGTCAGTTAAATCAATGCAGTGCCGAATCGCAAAAAGTGCTCTGGTCAGGAAGGGGGCAAATCCTTTCCAGGGCTGAAGTGGAGCTTACTGTTTATGTTAGCTGTTCATTAAATGTATTGTTAGATGTACTGTTATTACTGTTTACAGTTTGCATTGTGTAGGATAATGTGATCAAGCTCTTATCTGATTTTGTGTGGTATATACTGTATACTGTGTGAATTTAAAATAAAGTCAGTTCCAGTTTGCACATAAGGTAATGTTGTCTAGTTCTTGAGTGCAATACTCAGCTATAATAGCTGGTTCCTCGTTCCAGGGTGGAGGAAGCTGTGTCTTGGTTGAAGCACCCAGGCTGGGTGCCAGGTCATCCGACCGTCACAGTACCCATATAGAAATTGCTTGCACACCAGACATTTATCATGTGATGCTCAGGTCACACTCACCTTTAAAATAGATGGACAACAATAATGTCAGCCCAGGTAGGTACTGATAGAAAGGGAGAGAGGGTACACATAGCAGCCCCAGGAACAAGGTACACCCCAGAAAGCACTATGGTCACATTTAATGATCCCAAACATTATTGCAATATTTATAGCATATAAAAACAGGTGTCTAGATGACTGACGCTTAGAAAATTAAAATACAAGGATATATAACATCTCATTTCAATATCACTGCTATTTGCATATGTTCAATAAGAATAAGCATCTCACTGGTATATACAGTATACAGTATAAACCTCAGATGTTATATATAAATAATAAAAAAAATGCAGTAAGGGGTTACCTAAATGGTCAACTTTGAACCTTTCTCTCTAGTTAGATGATGAAGCAATGTATTAGATGTGATATGTCAGCTGGTGTAATACTAATTAGGCACTCCAAAGGATTAAAATTGAGAGCTACAAAACCTATAGAGCAATATTCCTTTCAAAAGTTGAAATACCCATGTGGAAGATTCTTAGAGGAATCAAAGACTTCCCCTTAAGGGCCGGTTCACATCTAGGCGATCCTAGGCGATTTACGATCCGACTTGTGTCACCCCAATTCGCCTCAAAACACCTGACATCAGAAATCCCATTGGAATGAATGGAGCCGTCTTAATATGCTCTACTAAAGTCGCTCTGACTCCAAGGCGATTTCAAAAAAGGTTCCTGTACTATTTCAAAGCGACTTCTAGGCGATTTGAGCCCATAGAAGTCAATGGAAGTCACTTCCAAGTTGGATCACCGTCTATGAAGACGTGACTTTGAAGCGACTTTACAGGAAAAAGAAAATAATTAAGGCAACTCACCCTCCCTCTCTTCTCTGATTGTCCACAGCCAAAGTCGCCTGGCATGGAGGTCGCTTCAGGCCGCGTTGTAATGCCCAAAGTAGCTCTGAAGTCTCTTTCAAATTGCTTTCAGATCGCTTTTGAATCACTTTCGAATCGCTTTCAAATCGCCTAGCAAAGTCTAATTGCCTAGGTGTGAACCAAGCCTAAGTGTCCATTATGGCAATTGGAGTAATTTAACTCATACCTCTTTAGGAAAAAGAGGGCCGTATATCCACCATAAATTCAAAACAGATGTATAGTTTAGTGTCCAGGGTGCTATCAGAAGTGATAAATGTGTCAGGGACTCAGGGGGAAGGTCCTATCCTCCCTTTAAATAGCCTCAAAATGGCCACTCTGGGCCAACAGTTCCTATGCCAATAACCGCTGCTGGGAAAAACAAAGATGTTGGCTTGAGAACACACTACTCTCGAGCGGCAAGTGACGTGAAATCATGATGCAATTGTCTATGTATAGTATACACAGCATACTTGCATGGGACACGTACCCTCTAGTGTGCCCACCTCTAGTGATATAAGGTCTTCTTCTGGGTCCAGCATCTTCTGGGTCCATCACTGGCCAGCCCCTGATGATGTAATTTGTGTGAATGCATGCTGGAGGTACATTGTCCCAGAATCCAACTTTGTTCTTGCCATCTTATAGATGCCAGGAGTAAGCCAGTAGTATACACTGCGCTGCATGCAAACCACAGGCAGTGTACACAGAACAAAACATTTCCTAGGAGTAAGAGGATGACATTTTTGACAGAAGAGACTTTGTATATCTCTTTTGCAAGAAAAAAAAACTCTACCCCCTAGCAGTTTTTTATTTGTGGACTTTAGTTCAGGCTTAACCCACAGTTTCAGTGTCTTCTCATGACCTAACTAACCAGATTTCACATTTTCAGACAGCCTGCTGCAAGGTACCACAGACAACTTTATAGAAGTGATAATTCCCGAGACAAACCTTCAAAGCCAGAAGTTTTCCATGGATACCAAGAGCAGATGCTAGCTATGGCATAACAGAGATATGTCCATGTTATCACCTTACCAGTCTCAGTAAAATCCATGTCTTTGGTCAGATTAACACCGGTAGGCATCCTCAACACGATCTCTTCACACGTAATTTTATATTGATCTCGTAATGTGTGACATAACAGCCATGCCACCTGTCCACACATGTGACCCATCTGCAACTCGTTAGCAATTTCCTATGAAAGCTGCCGATTCAACTGACAGTAAGCCCAGGTTCACACTGCTGCGGGATTGAAATCGTGCGAATTCAGCTGAACTCACATGATTTCATACCCGCCTGTCAGTGCGACTTCGGGGGTGATTTCAGAGACATCTGCGCGGGTTTCTGCACAAATGTCTATTGAAATCATACCTAAAGTCACCAAAAGACATGTCTATTCGCATGCCAAATCGCGTCAATGTGAACCTAGGCGAAATTAATGAAAGAGCTGTGGGTATCCAGTAGCAACTCTAACAGACATGCAACGTGCCAATGTATGAATGAGACATAGTGGTCAGCAAGCTTGCCTTTCTGTGGTAGGCAGATTTTTTGTTGGTAAAAATATCAGCATTAGCGTTGTTTTTTTTTAGGGTGTACTCACACTAGGGTGTATGAACCATGCCTGAGCATGTTTGACCCCCAAAATCGAGTTCGCTTGACCAGTGTGATAACTTCGTACCATGCTTTAGCACAATTTCGCATAACGCACCCTGGCCTGTTTGAAAGTGGTAGCCTTGGTCACAGCTCGGTTTGAGCTCTGGCACAGTATGCATATGCGTAATTGCTAACTGTGCCCCAAACACAGAACTCTCATAGACCATACACAGAGCACAGAAACCAGCTTCCCTGTGGTCTGGCTGGCAGAGGTTATGACATAAGCGTGTTCAGGCCCGATACAATGTGAGTGCAGACTAGTGGGGGAGCAGAATCATACTCGGACAGCCATGCCAAGTGTGAGTTACATAGTGGGTAGCCAATGCTAGCGTCACCATTTAAAGACCTGTATATCATAATCAAATCCCATCTTAAGAGCCCTGTAGTCATTCCTCATAACTAAGGTCCTTTAGTCCCCTTATTAGCTTTGTTGCTCTTCTCTGGACTCAATTCAAGGACATCCTTCCTGGGATTGGTAACCAAAACTGGACTGGATACTCAAGGTGTTGCTGAACCAGAGTTTTGTAAAGTAGTAGAATTATAATTTTATCTCTTGAATAAATACCATTTTTAATGCATGCTAATAGCCTGCTAGTCTTGCTTGCTGCAGCTTGGCATTGCATGCTATTGCTGAGTCTGCAATCTACTAGGACCCCAGAGTCCTTTTCCATCCTCAATTCCTCCAGAGGTTCTCCACCTAGTGAGTTATTTACATTCATATTTTTATGAATGCCCAAGTGCATTTTTAAATATTAGGCTTCATCTATCATATAGTTGCCCACCCTTCTATTTTAACTAGGACTTCTTCTAAAGTTATCATCAGCAAACACTGAGATTGAACTGTTTATTCCAACCTCTATATCTTTTATGAGCAAGTTAAACAGAACTGGTCTCAGGACAGAGCCCTGAGGCACCCCGCTCACAGCTGTAGACCATTAGGAAAATATGCCATTAATCACCACCCTCTGGACATGCACTTGCAACCAGTTTTCTATCCAGGCACATACAATATCATCAATGCCAAAAGACCTTAATTTGTAAATCAAGCATTAATAGTGGTACTGTATCACATGCCTTAGTGAAATCTGGATATACTATGTACACAGGCCTTCCTCCATCCAAATTACAGCTTAACTTCTAATAGAATGTTAACAGGTTGGTCTGGCAAGATTGATCTTTCATAAATCCATGTTGGTCACTACTAATGATACTATTTTTTTTGGCAAATTCTTGGATATAGTCTCCTATCTTAACTTCCAATAGTTTGCATACCATCAATGTTAGGCTGACTGATCTATAATTTCCAGGTATATATCTTGACCCTTTTTGGTACCACATTTGCTTTTCAACACACTGCTGGTACTATTCCAGTCAATAAGCTGTCCTTAACCACTTCCAGACCACGTTGCGTACATTTACTGCTGCATGGCAGCATAACGTGAATCGCCAACTATAAACGGAGGTTCGAATATCGCGCGGCTAGGGGGTGAGCGTGCACCACCAGCGGCGCGCTCTCATGCCCGCCGCGAGCTCCAGGAGTTTAGCCGCGGGTCGGGCGGACTCGATGTCCACCGGCGACCCACGATCGCTTACAATAGGAGAAAAGCGGGAAACGGCCAATGTAAACACGGTGGTTCCCCGCTCTTACAGGGGACGTAACACTGATCTACTGATCCCTGTCACCGGGATCATTTAGATCTGTTATGCCCCTGGCAGCCCAGCCCCCACACAGTTAGAACACGCCTAGGGAACACTAGGGAAAACTAGAGTACAGGATTATAGTAAAGGTAATAATAATGTATGTTTTTAAAATGTTTTATCTTTTTATATTTGTATAAAATACATATTTTCAGGAGACCACATATTTTGGCCTTGCCCTGCTATTACTCAGTATTGGGAGGAGGTTGTCCGCATCATCTATCTGGTCTCAGGAATTGTATTTCCTCCCTTACATGTTTGCCTCTTGAGCTTGGTGGAAGAGTTGGCCCCAACAGTGGCCGAACTAACCTTTTTGGGGCTGTTACTGTTTTATGCAAGGAAAGTCATAACTCTTACTGGGAAAAAGCCTAATCTCCCAATGGGCAATTTTTAGAATAAAAATAGTCAACACTGCATTACTGCTATATAAGGATACCTATAGTAATAAGGGCTGCCCTAAAATGTTTGACAAAGTGTGGTCCAAATGGCTTTGAGATGACTCTACGGCTCAAATGTCAGATGATACTGTGTAACTCATGTAGATGTTTGATTGACACGGGTTGGGTTTGGGGGGGATCTTCTCTTTTGTTTATCCTCCTCCTTGAAGGGTATGATATTAACATGGCTCCTTGGATAATAGTGTGAGACTCACACACATGGGTTATGTTAGTTTGTTATGCTTTGGTTGTAAGGGCTCACTGTGTGGCAGTGCCTGTTTGGCCCCTGCGTGGGCCGTTTCTGTTTTACAATGAAAGAGAAAAATACACTGCGCTAGTGGTAAGAATGGTCAAATAAAACAAACCTCCCTTTAAGCAACACTCTATGTGAGATATACACGCTGCAAAGAATAATTTAAAAGATGTAGTGTCACGCTGAATCAGCAGGGTAGAAAAATAATTAAATGTAAAAACCATAAACATAAGTAAATAGTGAATCAAAGAATATTCAAAAGTCCATCTTGAAACATTAAGGCCTCATACACACGGACGTTTCTTAAAAAATAAACAAAACGTCGGGACCGATGTCAAGGAAAAAAAATCTTCATTTTTCGGCGTTATGCATCGCCGTTAGTGAACATTAGTTAGGCGTTTTTTTAAAAAAAATCATCCCTCTGCTATTTTTCAATCTAAAAACCTTGGCGTCAAAAAACGCCGGTTAACGCCGGTACGGCGTTAGTTGGCGTTAGTGAGCGTTTTCCGTGGGTTCTAGTTTCAGCTCACTAACGCCGACGCCATCTACAGCTCAAAAACGTCAGAGTTTTTATGGGGCCATTGACTAACATGGAGAGCTGCAAAAAACGCCAGCGTCAAAAAACGTCCGTGTGTATGAGGCCCAAAAAGTGACGAATTGACAACTTTGTCTGAAGTCCTTATATGGATAACACCTTGGGCATGCAGTAAACCAAGTGTAATGCAACCACCGCCACTGGACAAGATGTGCGCTTACCCTTAAGTGTTGACACACCTATTACGGGTGGTCAAAACCAGCATGCGAGTAAGACTCCTCTATGTCTTTAATCCAAAGTCCTGGAGGGTATCTATATATTCAATCCCAAATCTCATGTGCCATATATTCCCCTCATCAGAGAATATGCACCGAATCACCTCTGCTGCCACTTCCAGCTTTGTCTCCTCTCTACTTCCTCTCCTCTCTGTTTTACCTTGTGAAAAATTCAATAAACAGAATTAAAAAAAATACATATTTTCATAAAACAGACATTGAGTAGAGGGTGCATCCTTTGTCACAGGGCAATATGAGAACCCCCAGCTGAAGCTGGTGGCTTTCAGGCTGCATTTCTCTGATTAAATCTCTATATAGTTCTATATAGCGGACAGAAAGCGGGAGTAGTCACTGCTTTGACGTATGCAGCTGTGTAAGGTATATTTCAGCTTGAACTGCTAAGCTTCTTAAAGCGAAATATACTTTTGTTCAATTAAAGTAACAATTGGTTCCTCTAAGAATACATATCAGACACTTATCTTTGATGAGGTTCTGGTATGGATGACAAGGAGGAACCCATGAAAAAAACAGCGTGGATTCCCCTAAATTCCATACCAGTCCCTTAGGGTCTGATATTGATTTTAAGGGGGAACCCTTTGCAAAAAAATAGAAAAATAAACTTGTGAACCACTCAAAATCAATACCGGAGTCTTATCTGAGCATGCAGCCAAACCAGGTCACATGCCCTCAACATGTAGAGGGTACCTTGCCAGGAGAACCTCTTTGGTAAGGCACCTTGGTCCCATGTTGATAAAGAAAAGGTCCTCTTTCCCACAACCCTGGACCTAGTGGTTGTGGGGGTCTGCAGGTGGGAAGCTTATCGTAATCTGGAAGATAAAAAGGCCCCAGATACTGCCCTTCTCCCCCACATGAACGAGTAAGGGGTACATAGTAAACAAAATCTAAATGGTAAATAAAGACGCACACTTTTGACAAGTCCTTATTTAAGAAAATTAGAACCCCCTAAAACTTTCCACAAGGTAAATCCATTGCCAATCCTTTCATCTAGCAATGCAAATCCACATCAAATACAATGAACAATACCCACTGACCAGCTGAAAAAACCTGCAGCCCAGTAAAATGATCTGTTCCTGATGACTGCTTGCCACAAATGAAAACTCCTGGTCCTACCACAAAGTGTAAACTAAGTGGTGGGGTCAAACAAATGACATCATTGAGAAAATATGGGCATGACCTCGTTTGGTCAGTAAAGTCAAGGGGTCTTCAGGGTGACATCATTTACCAAATATGGTCATAAGCATAGTTGCTTAATGACGTTACGTGGAACACCTGCTGTTGTGTTTACATTCTGCAGGGAGCTGTCATTTGTGGCAATGTTGGAAGCAGATCTTGTCAGCAATTTTTTTTCTTTTGGTGGGCAGATGTTATTCATCATTTTGGTGGCAGATGTTATTCATCAAGATTGATGTAGCTCTGCATTGCTGGATGAGGTGGTTGACAGATATACATTATGGAACTTTTTTTAAAAAAACAGGCTTGTAAAAGAGTGTGAGCCTTTATTTATTATTTACATGTAGTGTCCTCTATATTAGGTAGGTGCTACTTGAGAATTTTTGTATTAGAGTAGGCAAATTTAGGCAGGCTTGGCTGCTATCCAGGCCTGTTTGTTTTTGTTCTGTGCATGGGAGTGGTCCAGGGAGTGTCTGGTGACTGTAGGTGGTGACACTGGTTTACCACTCCTTTTTTTTTCAGTTCTGGAAAAGGGGAGTGGGGCAGAAGAGGTGGAACTGCTTGGTATTTGGGAAGACCTGACCAATTCCCAACCTGGATTGGCAGGGGGCAGGCGTTCTCAAATAGTCTGGGGCAGCCCAGTCTGGGAGGAGAGTTCGGGTGGAGGTTGGAAAATGGAGACGGAGTACTGAAGGCTGTCGGGGGCCTTGAGGGAGTCCCCAGTCTAGGGGGGGTGACCTAGGCCCGGGGCATGCAGAAGGAGTGAGATCCTGGCGGAGAGGCACAAGGAGGAGCAGGAAAGGACAGCAGGAGGAGGGCACTACCAGCAAGGTCTCCGGGAGGAGTTCACCAGGTGTCGGTGAGTGATACAGCCCAGGGAAGTGGGGATGCACTTTGCAACAGATTGGGAGGAAGACAGTCTAGAAGAGGTGCAGGAAGAGACTGGGACTTTAGTGTCAATGGGCAGTGTACAGGTGCTTGCAGTCAGGAGGACTGCAGAGACCTGGAAGAGGATGGGCTGGGAGCAGTAGTCCATCAGGCCAGTTAGTACATCTACAAACTTTCTCCACAATATAAGGGCCTGTGGTCCCTGCCTGCAAATGGCGGTTACTAGGCCTGGTCAAAGCCAGAGCAGGCCTCACCTTGTGCTAGCTAGGCCGCAGGCAAGTGTTGTGCAGGAGAGAGGAACAAGGAGGTATTTGTGAAGCAAGAATGGTGCTGGAGGAAGAAGTGTATATACTGAGTGTATATAGAGGTCCCGAGTAAAAAAACATTGATCCTTGGGCATCCCATAATCATCCCTTATCCCATCCAAGTTTAACCCCCTAATAAAACAAAAAAACAAAACAAAGAGCCAGCCTGTTTTCTGACTGCGGATGCAAGCAAGGAGTGTGATTGAGGGCAGTGTGAGCATGTGAAACACAACATTCAGCAACCCCCAAGGGAGGATTGGCTACATTTGGGGGCGTTGTCCAGGATTCACCTGTTTTCATGTAAATCTGCCAGTCATTACCCTTAGCAACCATTGTGAACTGAACCGAGGAACTTTGTTTATTTGCTATTAGTAAAGACTGAACCCGGGGAGAGGACTTATGTGCTGCCAGCTAAACAGTGACATTTAACAAGTGTACCGCTGTCCATAGCAACCAGCGTGAGCAGTCGCCAAATGCTGCTCCTCTCTACCCAGTTGCCTCAACCATCGTTGGAGCGGACACTTGAAAACAATTTCCCCCAATTCAGTGACTTTTGTAACATGAGCTGTTGCCCGTGGGAACCATAGTGGGTGATCACGTCTATGGATTACAAATATGTCCCGTGCCTTGAGAAGGCCGCACATTCCCCACTGGATTACAAACCTGCCCAGCGTTCTGCAAATGCTGCCCCCCTTGAACGTATGCTTCAAAATCCTGCTGCAAACAGTAAAGTGTGCCTGGAGTTGTTTTCTATTGCCCGGGGTGATCGGGGTAAGGCTGCGGGTGTCTACGGATGGGACTGTGCTACAATTGTTCCCTACAGGAAGACAAGATTACTAAAGTTACTGTTGTTACCGGCAACCACTGAAAAAGCCAGCATGCCCATACCACCTAACACCAACATTATTATTATTATACAGGATTTATATTTCACCGACAGTTTGCGCAGCGCTTTACAATATTAGGGCAGACAGTACAATTACAATACAACTGAGTACAGGAGGAATCAGAGGGCCCTGCTCGTTAGAGCTTACAATCTAGAAATGTCTGAATGTTTCCATCCTTCACACAAGGGGTTACAGCAGCATGACCAGGAGCAAGTCTGCCTATCAGATTGCCCGGCCACAGCCCGTCTGGAAATGAGGGGGCGACGCCACGCCCTGGAGGAGACAAAAGTTTCACTGCTCTCAGGCAAATTTAGGCAGGCTTGGCTGCTGTCAGGCCTGTTTGTTTTTGTTCTGAGCATGGGAGTGGTCCAGGGAGTGGCTGGTGACTGCAGGTGATGACACACTTTGGTTGAACCCTCCTGTTTTTTTTCAGAAAGTTCTGGAAAAGGGGAGTGGGGCAGAAGAGGTGGAACTGCTTGGTATTTGGGAAGCCCTGACCAATCCCGAACCTGGATTGGCAGGGGGCAGGCCTTCTCAAATAGCCTGGGACAGCACAGTCTGGGAGGAGAGCTTGGGTGGAATTTGGAGAATGGAGACGGAGTACTGAAGACTGCATGCAGGAGAAGTCCTGGCAGATCCTGGCAGAGAGGCACAAGGAGGAGCAGGAAAAGACAGCAGGAGGAGTTCCCCAGGTGTCGGTGAGTGACACAGCTCTGTGAAGAGGAGATGCACTCTGCTGCAGTTTGGGAGGAAGACAGTCTGGAAGAGGTGAGGAAGAGACTGGGACTTTGGTGTCAATGGGCAGTGTACAGGTGCTTGCAGTCAGGAGGTCTGTAGACACCTGGAAGAGGATGGGCTGGGAGCAGTAGCCCATCAGGCCAGTCAGCACATCTACAAACTTTCTCTACACTATAGGGGGCCGCGGTCCCTGCCTGCAAAAGGCGGTTACTAGGCCTTGTCAAAGCCAGAGCAGGCCTCACCAAGTGCTAGCTAGGCCGGGAGCAAGTGTTGTGCAGGAGAGATGAACAAGGAGGTATGTGTGAAGCAAGAATGGTGCTGGAGGAAGAAGTGTAAATACTGAGTGTATATAGAGGTCCCGAGTAAAAAAAACATTGATCCTTGGGCATCCCATAATCATCCCTTATCCCATCCAAGTTTAAACCCCTAATTAAAAAAAAAAAAAAAAGAGCCAGCCTTTCTGACTCCGGATGCAAGTGAGGAGTGTGATTGAGAGCAGTGTGAGCAGGTGAACCACAACATTCAGCAATCCCCAAGGGGGCACTGGCTACATACATTTTCTTTTTGTGAATGAGTAGGAATACGATCTACCCCTTATTTATGCACATAGGGGAGGGGTGGTATAGGTGTTCCTCCTTATTTTTAGAGGGGGATTCTAGATTCCCAAAAGCCTCACACCCGTTGACTCCTACATTCACCAGGCCAGGGTAGTGAGGAAGAGGCCATTCTCCTCGTCAACAGGGCAAGGTACCTTCCCCATATTGAGGGCACGTGCTCTGGTATAGTTAACCCTTTTCTTTCCCTCACTTTTTTGCCTGGGATTTCCCCTTAAATTCCATACCAGACCGGAAGAGCCTGCTATGAAATTGAGGGCCGCACATGCGTTTTTGTTTGTTTTACACTATACCTACCCCTTTGTTTACATTAAACTGTCAACAAGGAAATCCTGGCTGAATGGGCTGGGTGGGTATACATCACTGGTTGTTAGTATGCTGCCAACTGCCTGCTTCCAAAGAACCATGAGCCCCACACAGGAAGCTGTCCACTTTAGCAGTGGTAGTAATACTGCTGCTAAATGTATCACTTCCTACTGTACCTTGAGGTTTGACACAGCCTAACACCCATTTACTTCAGTCATTTGCCAAACCTCCCTAACAGACAAAATTCAGTCCAAACCAGGGCTGAATGGAAACCTGGGCTTGGACTGTTCTGACAGCTCATTGCAGCTGTACAGTAATCCAGCTTTAAGCTTTCCCTCCTGTGCAGGAGTTTCCTGTAACAGAGACCGGACACTGCTGCTCCCTCTCTTTGTGCAGGGTGGCTGGTCTTGTATCCACCCCCTTTTGTAGTATTCTGCAGGCAGCCTGTAGTAGGTAGGCTCTTCCCAGGCCTGTACTGGCAATCGGGAGTACCGGGAGTTTCAGTGGCTCAGTGAGCCGGTTTCAGTGACAGCCTGTCGACAGGGGCTGCGCCAGGTGGGTGCTTGGGTGTGTTCAAGCACCCCCAAAATTCACATGTTGCAAATGCTATTTTTTTTTTTATTTCCTTGCCTGCACGTCCTCTATTGCTGGCTGGAAGATGGGGGCTCTTTTTTATTGTGGAGGGATGCAGAAGCTTTAGCAGCCGATGATCTTTACTTAGACCTGGCACAGGCTAATTTCAGAGGCGAACTGATATGCAGCCTCTCCTCTACCCTCTCAGCCAATGGGAAAAACTGTACCTGCCCCCTTCCCCAGCCCGCCTTCTTTTATTTCTGAGATCAGATGTCGGGACTCGGCAGCTGCATGGAAGGGGGAGAGAGGAGAGAACACAGCCTGCTAGGGGGGACAGACGATGGGCTCGTTTACACTTGCTTTGGCTTCAATGCACATTAAAGCCCCTACTGCTTCAACAAGCTTTTATGATGTGTTTTTGATGCTTCGGTGGTGCTTCAATGAGGCTTCGGTGGTGCTTCCATGAGGCTTCGGTGGTGCTTCAATGAGGCTTCGGTGGTGCTTCAATGAGGCTCTTTTGAAGCTTTTATGAAGCTTGGCCGATGCTCTGTGTGTTTGTTGATATCTCACACCTGAAATTTCTCCAAAACAAAGCAAAGTTAAAGCTGAATTAAAGCCTCTGAAAAGTGAGCTTCAAACAAGCTTTGTCATAGTCTTCTATGGAGGCATTGAAGAGGCTTTGAAGCCTGGCTAAAGCTACATGGGGTATAATTTTTTACGCAAAGCTGAATCGAAGCAAAGCCAACACAAGGTGTAAACAGGACTGAAAGCTAACCATTTTATTTAGTGACAGGAGCTTTGACTGGCGTTAAGGGAGCTTTAACAAAGCGTATCTGACGTCCTGTTTTGAAGCAAATGTAAATGAGTCCTTAGAGACAGATAGATGCAGCCCCAGTCTGAACAGTGAGTGTTTCCTACACAGCTGCCAGCATAGAGAGAGCAAGCTGCTTCTACAGGGTAGGAAGGTGAGCAGAGGAGAACACGATTGTTTATCCATCCATGCTGACTATATTCTGATACTTGCATGACTTGTGCCAAAGATTCTCTCTGGTGCAGACAGAATTCCCACATCCAGCATTCGTCTCTGCCAGCACAAGTCATATGGTTCTTACAGATACTGACAGGGACAAAATCATGTTGGATGCCTGTGTGTTCTGTTCATCCATCCATCCAACCATCAATACTTCCATCCATCCATCTATCCATTCATCCATCCATCCATTCATCCATCCATCCATCCATCCATCCATCCATCTTTCCATCCATTCATCCATCCTTCCTGCCATCCATCCATCCTTCCATCCTTCCATCCATCCATCATCTTTGCCATAACGATTGCTGGTGTCACAATACCAGAAAAATGGATTGAAAAATCATGGCATTCTACTAACTCTGTTTTCCCACACTTTAGTAACAAGCCAGGGGTTTTGTGCATAGAGCACTCCTAATCCCTGCACTGTGCATAGCGCCCTCCTGATCCTTGCATTGTATGTAGCCCCCTCCTGATCCCTGCACTGTGCATAGCGCCCTCCTGATCCTTGCATTGTGTGTAGCCCCCTCCTGATCCCTGCACTGTGCGTAGCGACCTCCTGATCCCTGCACTGTGCATAGCGCCCTCCTGATCACTGCACTCTGCGTAGCGCCCTCCTGATCCCCGCACTGTGCATAGCGCCCTCCTGATCCCTGCACTGTGCGTAGCGTCCTCCTGATCCCTGCACTGTGTGCGTAACGCCCTCCTGATCCCTGCACTCTGCATAGTGCCCTCTTGATCCCTGCACTGTGCGTAGTGCCCTCCTAATCCCTGCACTGTGCGTAGTGCCCTCCTGATCCCTGCACTGTGTGCGTAGTGCCCTCCTGATCCCTGCACTGTATGCATAGCGCCCTCCTGATCCCTGCACTGTGTGTGTAGTGCCCTCCTGATCACTGTACTGTGTGTGTCGCGCCCTCCTGATCCCTGCACTGTGCATAGCGCCCTCGTGATCCCTGCACTGTGTGTGTAGTGTCCTCCTGATCCTTGCATTGTGTGTAGCGCCCTCCTGATCCTTGCATTGTGTGTAGCGCACACCAGAACTCTGCACTTTGTATGTAGCACAAGCCTGAATCTTGCACTCTGTAAATAGGGCAACCTCCAAAATCTGCATGCTTAACGTTGCGCACTCCTGAATCCTGCACTCTGTATGTAGCGCCCTTCTGAACATTGCACTCTGTATGTTGCACTATCCTGAATTCTGCACTCTGTAAATAGCGCACCCCTGAACTCTGCACTTTTAATGTTGCGCACTATCTTACACTCTGTATGCAGTGCAAGCCTGAACTCTGCACTCCTGCACTCTGTATGTAATGTACTTCTGAAACACACACTGTGCATTTAGCACATCCTGAACCCTGCACTCTGTAAGTTACACACTTCTGAACTCCTCACTAGCCAGTTACTGAACTCTGCACCCTGTGTGTAACACTCTCCTCGTATTTAGCAATGATAATGGTGTATAAATAAGTTGAAATAAATACATGACCAATTCATTTTATTGATCTATCCTTACTTATTCGTGTCTTCATTTTCATTTCAAGGCTTCTTTTCAGCAGAACAGCTGGCGTGTCCTTGAAGTGTGGCCTTAAGTAAGCCATGGAAAAAAAATCCTAGAGCAAATACAAATGGGAGAAATTATTAGAAGTACATAGCGTTAATGCTTAGCATATATAAGAACAGCTATATATGGAACGAGACCTTGGAAGACTGGAAGAAAGGTTATAAGACGTCTATCTTTGTCCCAGCTGTCTAGAGTTTATGAGAAGTCTCCTTTCTATCTACAGTGCCTGGTATGCACAGACCTTTCAGGGAAGAATCTTAATCCCTCTATTCCTAATATCACTGTGCCCCAGTAGGGAACATATGGCCATTAGTTGGGGCCGTGTATATTAGCTGTGGGAAAATAGGATATACTCGAATTGGTATGTCACTATAATTAGGGTGGATCCTGTCCAGATTCAGAATCAGATTACTGGTAATGAAGGGCATTAATGTAAACATATACCCTCAGATGGCGAGGTATACAATCCATGGAACGACGCATTTTAGTCTTCTTAAGGAGAACCCTCAGCCACCTGTTTATGAGCAAGAGGAGAACAAGACTGAATCTGGACAGGAGGCCAGCATCATCTGTGCTAATAGTTCTCCAGGAAAAACTGTTGGGAAGAATTGTCCTTGCAGGTATTGCAATCTATAAATCTATCTATCTATCTATCTATCTATCTATCTATCTATCTATCTTATTTCTATCTATCTATCTATCTATCTATCTATCTATCTATCTATCTTATTTCTATCTATCTATCTATTTATCTATCTTATTTCTATCTATCTATCTATCTATCTATCTATCTATCTTATTTCTATCTATCTATCTATTTATCTATCTTATTTCTATCTATCTATCTATTTATCTATCTTATTTCTATCTATCTATCTATCTATCTATCTATCTATCTATCTATCTATCTATCTATCTATCTATCTATCTTATTTCTATCTATCTATCTATCTATCTTATTTCTATCTATCTATCTATCTTATTTCTATCTATCTATCTTATTTCTAATTATCTATCTATCTATCTATCTATCTTATTTCTATCTGTCTATCTATCTATCTAATTATCTATCTCATATCTATCTATCTATCTATCTATCTATCTATCTATCTATCTATCTTATTTCTATCTATCTATCTATCTATCTTATTTCTATCTATCTATCTATCTTATTTCTATCTATCTATCTTATTTCTAATTATCTATCTATCTATCTATCTATCTATCTATCTATCTATCTATCTTATTTCTATCTGTCTATCTATCTATCTAATTATCTATCTCATATCTATCTATCTATCTATCTATCTATCTATCTATCTATCTATCTATCTATCTTATTTCTATCAATCTATCTATCTATCTATCTATCTATCTATCTATCTATCTATCTATCTTATTTCTATCTATCTATCTAATTATCTATCTTATTTCTATCTATCTATCGATCTATCTATCTATCTATCTATCGATCTATCTATCTTATTTCTATCTTATTTCTATCTATCTATCTATTTATCTATCTTATTTCTATCTATCTGTCTATCTATCTATCTATCTATCTATCTATCTATCTATCTATCTATCTATCTATCTTATTTTTATCTCTCTATCTATTTATCTATCTTATTTCTATCTATCTATCTTATTTCTATCTATCTATCTATCTATCTATCGATCTATCTGTCTATCTTATTTCTATCTATCTATCTATCTATCTATCTATCTATCTATCTATCTATCTATCTGCCTATCTTATTTATATCTATCTATCTATCTATCTATCTATCTATCTATCTATCTATCTATCTATCTATCTTATTTCTATCTATCTATCGTATTTCTATCTATCTATCTATCTATCTATCTATCGATCTATCGATCTATCTGTCTATCTTATTTATATCTATCTATCTATCTATCTATCTATCTATCTGTCTATCTTATTTATATCTATCTATCTATCTATCTATCTATCTATCTATCTATCTATCTATCTATCTTATTTATATCTATCTTATATCTATCTATCTATCTATCTATCTTATTTATATCTATCTATCTATCTATCTATCTATCTATCTATCTATCTATCTTATATCTATCTATCTATCTATCTATCTATCTATCTATCTATCTTCATCTATATTCACCATGTTAATGTATGTCTATCTTCTATCTACAGTATCTATCTATCTATCTATCTATCTATCTATCTATCTATCTATCTATCTATCTATCTATCTAAGGCTGGCCGTACACTATACAATTGTCTAATTATTATATGGTTTTGGTAAATCTAAAGGAAAGTTGAACAAGAAAATTGTATAGTGTATGGCCAGCCTAATATCTATCTATCTATCTATCTATCTATCTATCTATCTATCTATCTATCCATCTATCTCGTTATCCACTATATTAACCACTTGACCTCTGGAAGATTTACCCCCCTTCATGACCATTTTTTTGCGATACGGCACTGTGTTACTTTAAATGACAATTGCATAGTCATGCGGCGCTGTACCAAAATAAAATGTATGTCCTTGTTTCCCCACAAATAGAGCTTTCTTTTGGTGGTATTTGATCACCTCTGCGTTTTTTATTGTTTCCGCTATAAACAAAAAAGTCCAACAATTTTGAAAAAAAATATATATATTTTTTTTACTTTCTGCTATAAAACACATCCAATAAAAAAAATTGGAAAAATCAAATGTCTTCATAAATTTAGGCCAACATGTATTCCTCTACATGTTTTTGGTAAAAAATCCCAATAAGCGTATATTGATTGGTTTGCGCAAACGTTTTAGTATCTACAAACTATGGGATATTTTTGTTTATTTTTTTACTAAGTTATGGCGGCGATCAGTGACTTATAGCGGGACTAAGGTTGCCACCTCAACCCTTTAAACCTGAACACATATGAATTACACAGGTTCAGAGGCTAATTTAATGCAGATAAGGCACCAAGTGAGTTTAATTATCACCTTAATCAGCCACATAACCTGTGTAATTCATATGTGTTTGGTTTTAAAGGGATGAGGTGGCAACCCAAAGCGGGACTGCAACATTGCAGCAGACGTTTCAACACTAATTGACACTTTATGGGGACCAGTGAGACTAATACAGTGATCAGTGCTAAAAATATGCACTGTCACTGTACTAATGACACTGGTTGGAAAGGGGTTAATATCAGGGGCAATCAAGGGGTTAAATGTGTGCCTAGCCAGTGTTTTACTAATCTGTGTGAGTTGTTTTTACTAGGGGAAGAAATGGAATTTATTCCCTGTTTTGCAGGGACAAAAATGTCATCCCTTCCCTCCTGTCAGAGTGCAGATCTATCTTGTTTACATGGGCAGATCGCAGGTCTTTGTCTTTTTCGCACGACCAAGGATGCCAGCGGAATCGATTCTGTGGTACCCGTGGATTGGCTCCTATTGTATGTAATCACAGTGGGAGCGAGCCGCCGACGGTGCATCTTCTATCTACATTATCTGTTTGTCTATCTATCTATACCTAGTATTATTACATCTATCTATCTATCTATCTATCTATCTATCTATCTATCTATCTATCTATCTATCTATCTATCGAATAATGTTTATCTATCTATCCATCATTCTCTCTATCCATTGTATTAATGTCTATTATATATTTTCATCTTGTTAATAACTATCTAGCCATCAAATAATGTTTATTGATTTGTTATTTATTACAGGTACTTATATAGCACCATCAATTTACACATATATATTGTACATTCACAGCAGTCCCTTATCCTCAAGGAGCTTACAATCTAAGGTCCAAAACTCACATTCATACATACACATACTAGGGCCAATTTAGACAGGATCCAATTAAACTACCAGCATGTCTTTGGAGTGTGGGAGGAAACCAGAGTATCCGGAGGAAACCCACGCAGGCACAGGGAGAACATGCAAACTTCAGGCAGGTAGTGTCGTGGTTGGGATTTGAACCGATGACCTTAGTGCTGTTAGACGGAAGTGCTAACCATATAGTGTCTGTTTCTTTGTCTGTTGTGCTAACCACTTAACCACTGTGCTGTCTGTCTGTCTATCTATCTTTCTCTCTATCCATTGTATTCATGTCTTTTATATACTATCTATCTTATTAAAGCAGAGTTCCAACTTTTTTTTTTTAAACACCCCCGCAATGGTCACGTACATTATGGAATTAATAATAATAGTAAGTTTTCTGATTAATTTTCTATTTTAAAAAACTCACTCTGCTCTCTCTCCTCATTGCTCAGGCTCCCATCTTTAGTGTGGGCATCTGAAGCCCCCTCATTGCTCCTTCCAGGATATGGTGCTGCTGGCTACCCAGCATGCACCTCCCGATCTGTGTGCGACGCACTCATTGAAGTGGAGGATGCCCATTGACTCCTGGGATTGATCACACTTATATCCCAAGAGCCAATGGGCGGGTGGAAATTACGTACATCACCGCAGCGAGGTACAGTGGAAGCAGAACCTTAGGCTTCTCAGATAAGGTAAAAAGCTTAAAGAAAAAGAAAAACAGGACCGATGAGTCAGGGCCGGCCCTACCATAGGTCCCAGTGGGTCACTGCCCATATACTACCCCAGCCTGTCCCTATACTGCCTTAGCCTGTCCATAAACTACTCCAGCCTGTCCCTCTACTGCCGTAGCCTGTCCATATACTACCCCAGCTTGTCCATATACTACCCTAGCCTGTCCATATACTACCCTAGCCTGTCCATATACTACCCTAGCCTGTCTATATACTACCCTAGCCTGTCTATATACTACCTTAGCCTGTCCATATACTACCCTAGCCTGTCCATATACTACCCTAGCCTGTCCATATACTATCCTAGTCTGTCTATATACTACCCTAGCCTGTCCATATACTATCCTAGCCTGTCTATATACTACCCTAGCCTGTCCATATACTATCCTAGCCTGTCTATATACTACCCTAACCTGTACATATACTACCCTAGCCTGTCCATATACTACCCTAGCCTGTCCATATACTACCCTAGCCTGTCTATATACTACCTTAGCCTGTCAATATACTACCCTAGCCTGTCCATATACTACCCTAGCCTGTCCATATACTACCCTAGCCTGTCTATATACTACCCCAAGTAATGAGAAAAGATATGATGGCACTCCGGATTAAGCGGTGAAAAGCAGTGTAGGGTTAAGATAATGACTAAGCTTTCGTGAAATGCGTCTATCTCATCTTGTACCTGCTTGAGCTGTGACTGGATTTGTATTTGTGCATTCGTTGGAATTATGGATTCATTTTTCACTATACAGTAAGTTTTCCAATAAAGCCTACACTGCTTTTCACCGCTTAATCCGGAGTGCCGTCATCTCTTTTCTCATTACTTGTTGCACAGCCCACGGGCTGGACGGAGCACCTGGTATCAGCGGTAGGTGATTAGCCCTTACCTGGGATCGGTTGTCTGTCTGACTATACTACCCCAGCCTGTCCATATACTACCTCAGCCTGCCCCTATACTACCCCAGCCTGTCCATATACTACCTCAGCCTGCCCCTATACTACCCCAGCCTGTCCATATACTACCTCAGCCTGCCCCTATACCACCCCAGCCTGTCCATATACTACCTCAGCCTGTCCATATACTACCTCAGCCTGCCCCTATACTACCCCAGCCTGTCCATATACTACCTCAGCCTGTCCATATACTACCTCAGCCTGCCCCTATACTACCCTAGCCTGTCCATATACTACCTCAGCCTGCCCCTATACTACCCTAGCCTGACCCTTGGAATTTAACATAATAGTATCATATAATTTTACATACAGACAAGGTGCTGTTGCGTGTCAATCTGACTTCTTGATAAATTTAATTTTAGTTTTAATTATCGTGATATAAAATAAATGTGGGGGCCTTTTGGTGGGCGTGATTTTTTTTTTGGGGGGGGGGCAGCATTTCATTCTTGGACCCAGGCAGCACAATGTCTTGGGCCAGCCCTGCGATGAGTCATTTACATGTGACCATGAATGCAGGGGTGCAAACTTTAAAAAGTGGGTGGAATTCCGCTTTAATATCTATTTACCTTTCTTATTCATATCCAACAAACCACTTATATAACAATATTGGATGCAGCAGGGGGTCCCACAAAATTAAAATATGAAACTAAATGAGAAAGGAAAATTAAGAACTATTGAACTGTTCATTTAACTTGCTAATCATTCTAAAATGAGAAAATAACATGGTTTAAAGGAGAAATAATCTCACGGAAACACATTGATATTCTCTACAATTACACTGAGCCACAAATGAAAGCCATATTTTATGTATGTAAATGAGAATAGTAATTTTGCCTGCCCTCCAAGGGACAATACAACGTCACTTTGTGTTTTTATAGAGTACAGTGTGATCTGCCTGCCTCTCTCTGTCATGTTTCCCCAGCCGATAACAAAATTGATTTACTCCTGCAAGATTGCAGCTCCCTGCACACTCTCACTGTACAGAACATTTTTGTGCAAGCTGGTATTAGGGGCATGTATAGATATGCATAGTCTATGGTGGCAGCATCAACACCCCAACTCAACCTCTATTGAAGGCTTGACTGACCTCGGCTGTTCAAGATGACCCAACATCAAGATATGCCGTGCCATCCTTACACAAGCCAGGAGTTCATGTTCATGCAGAATTCTGGCAAGAAGGAATTCTCTAATTGCTAAGATCATATTGTGTAGACATCTCATTGAGCTGGTAGTACCCAGGAGATTTTGAGTAGCTTAGTCATGTTATCACCAGCTACACCAGTATATTATAGTAGAGCTCCACCTGGCATAGTCATCCAATGCTCCAGTTGTGTGTAACTGATCTCTACTGCATGCCACTTGTATAGCTTAGACTAGGACTACTCTGCTGATTGAAACTCTTTGCTACCACCTATTGGCAGTTACTTGATTTGCAGAACACTGAGAGTCGGTTCACACTACAGCGACTTGAGATCCGACTTGTGTCCCCCCAAGTCGCTTGACAGAAGAAATCCCATTGAAGTGAATGGAAGTGGTCTTAATGTGAAGTCGCAAATTCAGAAAAAGTTCCTGTACTACTTCAAGGCGACTTCTATCCGACTTGTGTCCATAGAATTCAATGGAAGTCGCCTCCAAGTCGGATCCCCCATCTATATTGAAGTGACTTTACAGGATAAAGAAAATAATTTACCCAGGTAACAGGAATGATGTCAGAAGAGATTTAGTCTCTGATTGGCCACAGGCAAAGTCGCCTGGCATGGAGGTGGTTTTGAGTCATGTTGTAAGTCGCCCAAAGTCACGCAAATTCGCGCTGAGGTCACATTCAAATTGCCTACAAAGTCGCACCTTAAGTCGGATCGCCCCTATGTGAACCGACTCTAAAACCAAGTGATGCTAATGAGATAATTGTCTGTTAACAGTTAAATCTCTGATGTAGTTCTAGGCTTACTCCTTAGGGAAACCTAAAATGGCCAACACTCAGGTCAACTTACAGTGCCTTGAAAAATATTCATACCCCACAAAGTGGCACATAATTGTGAAGTGGAAGGAAAATGATAAATGGTTTTCAGTCCCCCCCCCCCCCCCCTGAGTCAATACTTTGTAGAACCGCCTTTCACTGCAATTACAGCTCCAAGTCTTTTTGGGGAAGTCTCTACCAGCTTTGCACATCTACAGAGTTACATTTTTGCCCATTCTTCTTTGCAAAATAGCTCAAGCTCTGTCAGATTGGATGGAGAGCGTCTGTGAGCAGCAATTTTCAAGTCTTGCCACAGATTCTCAATTGGATTTAGACATTAACGTCACTTTCCGCCAAGATGTTTCATAACTGAGTCCCCCCCCCCCCCCCCTGACTTTTGGTAAAT
>BLSH010198710.1:365033-377023 GCA_018402905.1 Glandirana rugosa
TGTCGTCGATTACTACTACTGCTGTGAGGGACAGATTGCAGATCTAATAACTAGGTAGAGATTACTACTACTGCTGTGAGGGACAGATTGCAGATCTAATAACTAGGTAGAGATTACTACTACTGCTGTGAGGGACAGATTGCAGCTCTAATAACTAGGTAGAGATTACTACTACTACTGTGAGGGACAGACTGCAGCTCTAATAACTAGGTAGAGATTACTGCTACTGCTGTGAGGGACAGATTGCAGATCTAATAACTAGGTAGAGATTACTACTACTGTTGTGAGGGACAGATTGCAGATCTAATAACTAGGTAGAGATTACTACTACTACTGCTTTGAGGGACAGATTGCAGATTTAATAACATCTCATCCTGCATTACAGAACGATCTGATTACAAAACGATCTGATTACAGAACGATCTCTCATCCTGCATTACAGAACGATCTGATACTGGACTAGGTAGAGATTACTACTGCTTTGAGGGACAGATTGCAGATCTGATAACATCTCCCATTTTTCTTCCTTTTGCAGCCCTCTAGCACTTTCCAGGACTTTTTTACAGCCATTTTTGTGCCGAAAAGTTCGGGTCCCCGTTGACTTCAATGGGGTTCGGGGTCCGGGGTCAAGTTCGGGTAACGTTCGCTACCGAACCCGAACATTTCCGCGTAGTTCGGCCCAACCCGCCGAACCCGAACATCCAAGTGTCCACTCAACTCTAGTTATAAGCAAATATGGTGTGCAAAAAAAAAATCCTGATCACCTTCCCAGAGCAGTACATTGTTACTACTATGGTAACACTGTGTTGGTCTGATCACAGTAGAAAACATATTTTAAAAAATTGAAAAAAAATATACAGTATTTCACAAAAGTGAGTACACCCCTCACATTTTTGTAAATAATTTATTATATATTTTCATGTGACAACACTGAAGAAATGACACTTTGCTACAATGTAAAGTAGTGAGTGTACAGCTTGTATAACAGTGTAAATTTGCTGTCCCCTCAAAATAACCTAACACACAGCCATTAATGTCTAAACCGCTGGCAACAAAAGTGAGTACACCCCTACGTGAAAATGTCCAAATTGGGCCCAATTAGCCATTGTCCCTCCCAGTGTCATGCGACTCATTAATATTACAAGGTCTCAGGTGTAAATGGGGAGCAGGTGTGTTAAATGTGGTGTTATCGCTCTCACTCTCCCATACTGGTCACTGGAAGTTCAACATGGCACCTCATGGTAAAGAACTCACTGAGGATCTGAAAGAAAGAATTGTTGCTCTACATAAAGATGGCCTAGGCTATAAGAAGATTGCCAAGACCCTGAAACTGAGCTGCAGCACGGTGGCCAAGACCATAGAGCGGTTTAACAGGACAGGTTCCACTCAGAACAGACCTCGCCATGGTCGACCAAAAAAATTGAGTGCACATGCTCAGTGTCATATCCAGAGGTTGTCTTTGGGAAATAGACGTATGAGTGCTACCAGCATTACTGCAGAGGTTGGAGGGGTGGAGGGGTCAGCCTGTCAGTGCTCAGACCATACGCCACACACTGCATCAAATTGGTCTGCATGGCTGTTGTCCCAGTAGGAAGCCTCTTCTAAAGATGATGCACAAGAAAGTCAGTTTGTTGAAGACAAGCAGACTAAGGACATGGATTACTGGAACCATGTCCTGTGATCTGATGAGACCAAGATAAACTTATTTGGTTCAGATGGTGTCAAGCGTGTGTGGTGGCAACCAGGTGAGGAGTACAAAGACAAGTGTGTCTTGCCTACAGTCAAGCATGGTGGTGGGAGTGTCATGGTCTGGGGCTGCATGAGTGCTGCCGGCACTGGGGAGCTACAGTTCATTGAGGGAACCATGAATGCCAACATGTGCTGTGACATACTGAAGCAGAGCATGATCCCCTCCCTTAACGCCCCATTCACACTTGAGCGCTTTGTAGCTTGAAACCTGAAGCTACAAAACGCTTGAGGGGAAAAAATCAATGATTTTCTATGGAGTCCGTTCATATCTCCACTCAAAAACACCTTAAGCCAAACGCGTGAAGCTCAAAAAAGTTCTGGGGGTATTTTTGTAGCTTGATTTGGGCATTTTTCTACTTTTTACATTGGTGACCTTTTGACCAGTACAAAATCGCAGGTGCAAAAGCCACCATAGTGTAGTATTATTAAAAAAAAAAAAAAACTTTAATAACACATTGTAAGTTGCACTCACAAGAGCAAGTAGGAGACAGGCGAAAGTGACAAGATTTGCAGCACCGGGGCTCAGCGACTGACCACGAGGAAAGCTGACAGTTGACAGCCAAAGAGAGGGTGTAGGGCGCCGGGTGTTGCTGTATAGAAGCCAGGACTCATCCGTTCGGAAAGACAGGGAACAGCCTCCTCCGCCTGGTGCAGACAAGGAGCATGCACAGTCAATGAACGTGTTTCCAGGTGTATCTGCCTCTTCATCAGCCATCACCGCTGAGCCCTGGTGCTGCAAAGTTTGACACTTTCGCCTGTCACCTACTTGCTCTTGTAAGTGCAACTTACAATGTTTTAATAAAGTGTTTGTTTTTTTAATACACTATGGTGGCCATTGCACATTTGTTTCTCTCTCCCCTTGTGTACTTTTTTTTTTTAAATGCACATGAAAGCACCACAATGGTGTAAATTAGGCTCATTGAAATACATACATTTTTAAAAATGCACCTTACTGCATCTGGGGTAAACAAACTCCTACTGTTTATTGCTATTTCAATTCTGTTCTGTTGCATTGTTGGGAGTATTTCCCAAGTAATCTCCTTATTTAGCCTATGTGTCTAAAAAGATGTGGCATTGCTAGAACGTTTGTTGTCATCTGGGCCCATACATCAGCGCCTCCTTCAATGTAAGCACCACAAGTGTATATAACTATATACTATACAAAGGATTAAGCCACCATTCCAAAAATCAGTCATCATATCTATGTCTTAATAGTGGCTCAATCTTTGGAGTCTTGGCACAATTTGTCCACTAGGTGGCAGTAGAGGATAGTCTGACTGATGTCTCCTATAATTGAGTCTGGTAAGACTGACTATGTATTTATGGTAAAGTCTTGAAATGCTGTTCCAGAAAGTATCAGGTAAGACAGACAATCCATTTTTGCCTATAAATTTGTCATGCATAAAAATGATCTGCTACAATTACTGTAGGGAACATTAAAATTTCCCATTTGGAAATACTGAAGACAGTTTTTTGCAAATATGTTTCCCTTAATATTTTACCAAACATATTCCTGTTTTTGAACAGAGTCTATATATGAGCTGTGGGAACAACTCATTACTGTAGAATTGAATAGATGCTGTGTATGTAAGAAATCACTATTAGGCTTAGCTTGTGTCCAAGTTGCTCTTTGAAAAGTGAGCTGCAGTGGTTCACTTTTCAGAGAGTGTTATATGTGTGGCTGACATGCATTATGAATGCAGATGCTATAATTTTTGCTGCTCTATGAAGCAAACAATGTCTATAATGCCAAAACACAAAACACAAGAGAGGGACGCACTGACCTAGTGCAATACCATTAAAACGTTTATTAAGAACAAAAAGAAAAAGAATCGTTCAATTAACATGAAGCGTTTGAGCACCACAATACTCACTAGAGCTAAACAGCTCCCAAAGTTTGCCCTCACTGTTCAGCAGTTTACTGCCAAAGCTTTAGTGGACATTAGGGGGCTCTTACATTAAACCATTGCTCTGTGGGGGCGGAGTATCTCTTCAGCAGGGGAGGGCCTTAGCTCCGTGTCAGACACATAATGTGTGCCTAGGATCCATGGACTGCCAAGGAAACTGATTGGAGAATTATGAGAGCTACCTGGTGCCTGCACTTTACTGGTATTGTCTAGAAGCACCGATGTACCCAACATGGTTGCTTTATAAAAGATCTTTTCCTTTTGTTCATGAATCAATCTGTTTCAATTATGAAAACTTCTAACTTTATTTACTAAAACTGACTCATTTTCGAGGCTCCATATAAGCAGTCATCCTGACTCTTCCTTTACAGCCGGTCTACAGTGCTCATTCCAGGACAATTCCCCTCTCTTTCCAGTGCAATGTATTATTGCATGGGCTACAATTATAGACCTCCCATGAGGATGCTAATTGCCTGGCTGTCATGCTAATGTTTTGGCTTCAGTACTTTCTGAGACATAATCACCGGTATATAAATGAGGAATTCTGACTTTTCTCTGGATGTGTGCTTGTTCTGAGTCTGTAACTCACAGTGACTCTGTCATGCTGAAAAAGAAAATCCTAAAGGTTCCCTGATGCATCCTGTATTTACAAAGGGGTCAGAGCATAGCCAGGGACATGAAAATCCAATATTCTCAGAAGTGTTAAGTGCTGAGGAGACTGATGAAGGATGCAGTTCTGCAGTGAAGGGAAGGTGGAGGCTGCACTGCTACAATAAAGGGAAGGTAGAGGTTGCAGTGCTGCAATGGAGGGAAGGTGGAGGCTACAGTGGAGGGAAGGTGGAGGCTGTAGTGCTGCAGTGGAGGGAAGGTGGAGGCTGTAGTGCTGCAATGGAGGGAGGGTGGAGGCTGTAATGCTGCAATGGAGGGAAGGTGGAGACGGCAGTGCTGCAATAGAGAGAAGGTGGAGGTTGCGGGGCTGCAATGGAGGGAAGGTGAAGGCTGCAGTGCTGCAAAAGATGGAAGGTAGAGGTTGCAGTGCTACAGCGGAGGGAAGGTGGAGGCTGTAGTGCTGCAATGGAGGGAGGGTGGAGGCTGCAATGCTGCAATGGAGGGAAGGTGGAGGCTGCAGTGCTGCAATGTAGGGAAGGTGGTGCTGCAGTGCTGCAATGAAGGGAAGGTGGAGGCTGCAGTGCTGCAATAGAGGGAAGGGGGAGGCTGCAGTGCCGCAATGTAGGGAAGGAGGAGGCTACAGTGCTGCAATGGAGGGCAGGTGGAGGCTCAGGGCTGCAATGGAGGGAAGGTGGAGGCTGCAGTGCTGCAATGTAGGGAAGGAGGAGGCTGCAGTGCTGCAATGTAGGGAAGGAGGAGGCTGCAGTACTGCAATGGAGGGAAGGTGGAGGCTGTAGTGCTGCAAAGTACTTCCCGCCACCCGCAGAAGTGATTGAGCAGCTATTTGGACACTCGAATCACTTCTGCTAAAAACAAAATCGCCAGCGGAAAAATTGAATGGCAAGATGATGCCAGTAGGTGCAGGCATCATCCCGGTATAACTACTACAACCCGAGGACGTCCATGGACCTCCTATGGGTGGGAAGTAGATATCACAGTGCATTTTCTGCACTGGATCAATGCAGGTCACCACTAGAAAAGAATTGTTCTCCCTCGTCACATTACAATGCAGTCAGGAGGTGCAGTGCGTTGAGACGTGTAGCAGTTTACGGCAGCATGCTGGAAGGCACCACATGTCACCGCATGTCACTGTGTGTAGACATGAGTGTCACTTCCAATAAAGTTAAAAAAAAAAAAAGTGTGCTGGGACTGAGCATTTTAGCATGCAGTACTGTGTAAATGAGCTTTAAAGGTACACAAGCCAGACACAGCCCAGCTAATAGCATTTTCAGATGGAAGCCAGAAATGGCATTCCCCATCTCTTCTCATTATAAGTGATGTCAGAGAGGGGAACATTAGAAAACCTGTCTGAAATTCACCCGGAAAGTCTAGGTTTTGAATCATGCGTCCGGGTTTCAGTGAAACATTGTTCAGGAATGTGGCTGGGAACAGGGCTTGACAGGAAGGTGAGGGGGCACTATGTGCACCGTATTACTATTTTCTTTGGAGTACCCAAAGGTGTCCCAGATCTGTTACAATCCTATACTGTATTCTAACACAAAAAAAAAAAAAAAAAAATGTACTGTGCACTACTAAAGTGCTCGGGTTTGGTTTGAAGAAAAAGTGGCAACCCTAGATATTTCTAGTAGTAGGGCAGAAGTAAAGGCTAGGGACGGATATAGAAAATAGGTTCATAGTAGATGGAATAGAATCAGTGCCGGGACAAGGTCCTATAGCATCCAAAGCGAAGAGGCCATAGTGAGCCCCCACCATGAGCTTCAACTACCGCAGGAGTATAGGCTGCAGATCCTGCATTTGTTGCCCCCCTTCTTTGAAGCCTCCAAGGAGGCCACCTATTCTATCTTAAAAGAAAGAGAAAGGCGCCTCTAAGTGCAGTAGTTAAAAGATTTATTAAACGCACAATAGAATTAAAAACACTTAAAAGAGAGTAAGAGGTCATAGGCATATAGTGATTAGTCCTCATGCAGATCGCTGTAATACTCGTCTGCCTAGGGAAGAGAGAGCCATCCTGCAGCTGTCAGAGTACCTGGTGACGTGGATTAGTGAGGAGGTGAAGATGCAATAAGGCGACCCGGATTCTGGAACCAAGCTGGAACACAGGCAACTGATGTAACATAAGGTGAAAGTGGTGGAAGGTAACGCATTTCGGAGCATGCACATCTCCTTCGTCAGGGGTCATCTTAATGCATCTTCACCCCCTCGTTAATCCACGTCATCAGGGACTCTGACAGCTGCAAGGTGGCTCTCCCCCAGGCAGACGAGGATTACAGCAATCCACATGAGGACTAATCGTTATATTCCTATGACCTCTTACTCTCTTGTAAGTGTTTTTAATCCCATTGTGCGTGTAATAAATCTTTTAACTACTGCACTTAGAGGCGCCTTTCTCTTTCTTTTATGACCGTCCAGAGCTGCTTCTTCTCTACAAAGTGCTGCCTTCAGTGCCATCTCTCCAGACCGGATACCCAGCCTCACCAGAGCGCCCTCATCTCTCCCTCTTTTCTGCATCACCTATTCTATCTTCCCTTCAGCTTTGCCTTAAATGTAATAACCTACCTATGAAACAGATTGCTGTGAGAACAGCGGATTCAGTTAGATATGTATACGTTCTGCGCTGAAATGATCAAAGAATCACATATTTTAAAATGGATACATTGTTATAAGAGGTGTCAGTAACTGAACCTATAACAAGCACATATAATCCACATTGCGTCACGCTTCCTCTGAACATCTTATGACTCATCCAGCAGTTACAGTGACATAAAATGTGTATTGGAAAGCTATTTATGAATCACTGACCTATATATTGCTTCTTACAAATAGCTGACACTAGGTGGCAGCAAAACACCTGCACAGAGGCCTTCACCCACAGCGCTGGAGGAGCAGAGCTCCAGCCGCACACTCATTTTACAGAGTTTTGTAACTCTGTACAACCACTTTAACCTACAGGTAAGCCTATAATAAGACTTACCTGTAGGTACCGTGCATATCTCCTAAACTTGCACAGTTTAGGATATATTCACAGTAATAACGTCTTCGGCACACAGAAGAAACGGCCGTTTCCAATGTAACTGTGCCGTGACCGGCGGCTCCCACATGTGCGAGAGTGACGTCATCGCGGCTCCGGCCAATCACAGCGCGGAAGAAGCATGTCGCCGGTCACAGCGGTGTGCGGGGGCTGCTGCAAAAGCTTTGTTCCAAGGTAAGTAGTTCATAATGAGCTAGTATACGATGCATACTAGCTCATTATACCTTTGCCTTGCAGAGTTGTTGTTTTTTTCTTTTCTTTTTTTTTTTCCTAGGGTTTACAACCACTTTAAGCTGGACATACATGGATCATTAATCAGCTGGTTCAACAGGGACCAGACAAATTTTGACCCATCTATGGCTGTTCCCACTCGATAGAAGTTGATCTAACGAATATTGGAAATTTTTCATCCAATCAGTGGCTGCAGTCAATCGGAGTCCTTGCTGTCCGATTACAATAGCACAATGGGGAGGATTCCTCCATCCACCTCACTTATGTGGATAGAGGAATCCGGTAAAATAACCCATCTATGGACAACCTTATTTATACCTCTGAAAAAAATATATATTTCATGCAGCAGCGCAAACTATAGGACTAATTTGCTAGCATTGCCCCCCTTAAGAGTGATCCACAGTGGTGCGTTTTTTTAGCAGGGTTTGCTAGGTGAGGTAAAATGTAGTCAGGCCTGACTGTAGGAGCAGGCCTGAATGTTTTGATCTGGAGGGGTGGCTCAGGGAGGATGGAGTGGACTTGACAGATGAGGTCACCAGAACTTTCCACTTCTTTCTAGAAACCTGGAGAAGGTTTCTGGTCAGAGAGCTGGGAGATAGGTGGAGCCATCTGGAGTATTCTAGGGAGCTCTGACCAATCCCCAAGCAGGATTGGCAGGGGGCAGGCCTCCTTAAATACTCGGAGTCAGTCCAATAGAGGAGGAGAAAGTCGGGTGGAAGTCTGGAGATAGCAGAGGCACTGTTGTGTCCTCTACCCGGGAGGTTGCCCCCATCTTGGAGGTTCGGGTGCAGCCAGGAGTGGTGGTGATTCCTGGAGTCGCACAGGGGAACAAGAGAACAGCGGAGGTGCTATACAGTGAGAGACTTTAAAGTGATTCACCACTTTGGTGAGTGATGGTCCCTGGGAACTGCAAGGGAAAGTGCTAGAGCAGGGTGGGAGAGGAATAGTGGGCAGTCTGTGGGAGCCTTGGGAGTCAGTTCAGGCAAAGGAGAGTCACTGAGGAAAATCAGGTCGGAGGGACCTGGAAGAGGGATGGGCTGGGAGTTGTAGTCCATCAAAGGCCCAGCTGGCACTCAAGAACTTTTTGCTACACATTCAGGAGCCTGTGATCCCTGGCCTGGTGGGTTTTCCGGAGGTTCTGCAGAGAGTAGGCCTCACCATGTGCTAGCCGCGGTGAAGAGAAAGGAAAAGAGAAGCTTGATCAATTTCCTTTCAAGCTGGAAACTAAGTGCAGTGCTGGAGAGAAGTAATGGAGTGATGAGTTACTAAGTTCAGTGCTGGAGAGAGAACTGTAGGAGTGCTGTGCTGGAGAGTTGTGAGGAGTAACAGTCTGCAGAGGGGTAGTCTGCAGTGAAAGTGTCCATATACAGGAGTGTATATGGAGTCCATGTACTATAATTCTTTTGGGCATCCCACAGTCATCCTTTATCCCCATCCAAGTTATTTCCCCTAAATAAAACAAAACAAGAGCCAGCCTGGTCAGTGTCTACGGATGTGTAATATATGGTGTGAATGAAGGCAGCTATAAGGTTAACCACAACTACCAGCCACTCTCAAGGGAGCACATAGCTACAGAGGTGTTATGTTGGCTGTTTTAATGCCTAAAAATCCGCAGCACCACACTTATGCATTGCACGTGGTTGCAGGATGGATGTGGCACAACCCATTCAGGTGAATGTGTCGCATTTGGTAGGTGGTACCGCCCACCAAGCGCAAGAGGTAATTTTTGCATGTGTACACCCCATACACCATTGTCTGCTGCCTTTTTGGCTTAAAGTGTTACTAAACCCAGGACCCTGCATTCACTATATCTGGTCTCCCACAGTACAAAGAACATGGAAATGCAATTATTTTAGTAAATTTAACCTGTTAAATACCTTTTCTCATCAGCAGTATATAGCAGTCTTGTGACTTCTATCAGTGTCTGGTTAAATCTTGTAGGAGGAGTTTTCATACTGCACTGCCTGCGCTATCAGGATGCAGGACCCCTGACCCTCTGTCTGTACAGTGCTGATTGGCCCTGTGCTGATCACATGCACTCTCTTAAGAAAAAAAACTCTCAAACTGAGCATGTGCAGCCTGACTCCAGTAACTCTGTCTTATCCAGACCTGTTTTGGAGACAATGCAAGAAGGGCATACAGGATCAAACAGCCTTTTTACACAATGCAGAGGATTAAGCCCTTCCACAGTGAGTATAACAAGCATGCTATGCTGTATATACAGACTGATTTTACTGTTGTGGGTTTAGTAACACTTTAAGGCCTCACAGGACGTTTTTTGACGTTTTTACAGCTGCTGTTTTCAGCTGCAGACGTTTTTTTCTACAGTCAATAAACTCTCCATCATGTTATCCTATGTGTTCATGCACACACAGGCTGTTATCAACTGTTTTTAGCAGGGACATTGTTGAGCTGTAAAAAAAACCCAAGACCAGAGGGCTCTGAGAGATGTTTTTCAGCTGTAAAAACGCTCTGACGCCCAAAAACGCTCACTAACGCCACTCACCAATGTTTTTGGACATTTTGTATCCATTGAAAAATAAACTTAAAAAAAAACTCCCATTGACCCCAGTGCTAAAAAATGCTCACTAACACTCATTAACGCCGCCGCCAAAACGCCAAAAAAAGCTGAAAAAAATCACTGATAAGCTACTGACGTTTTAAGGACGTTTTTTTAACGTCCTGTGTGCATGAAGCTTAAGAAGTAGCTGTTGGGAGCCACTAAAAACGAAGCTTAACCATGAGTTTTTACCACCCCCCAACCACAAGTGTGCATGAGGCCTAAGAAACCATCTTGGAAAAATTCTTGTTTAGGTGCACTATGAATAAGGTTTAGCAAGAGGCACTTGTAGAGGAGTTTGGTATGAAAACTGGGGGAAGAATGGGATTTTTATGGTGCCAAAAAGTGAGACAGAACCAAAAAGTTTTTTTCTTAAATAAAAAAATATAGATACTTTTTTTTTCACATTATTATTAAAATATTGTCAAAAAGAATTAGTAGTTCGACAAAAATTCATAGAATACAGTTTTCCATATATAAAAAAACAGAACTTTGTTAGATCGCCTGTATGTTCGACATGTTTCACAATTCTTAGCTTCGTCAGAAACTTTTAGGCTTGCAAAGATTCTAGATAGAAATACAATCAATAAGAAATTTTCCAGAAATGCATTGATATCACACAATATGTATATAAAGATATCATTGAAACTACCATACAGAAACTATGGAGTGTACAAAAATTAGCAAACACCCTCTAAAAAAAGGGGAGAATACATGTATATCGAAAAAATCTCCAAATGGATATACATAGGTAAATTGAATGCAATATATTACCTGATATAAATCAGGATATGGGCATCCCACTGAGACGATGTAATGGATTGGAACCCACCTGCCGGAGAGCCAGTCCAGAAATGCAGACTGCAGAGTCGGATAACCAACACAGCAGGTATGGTCCCTTAAATGGAGGTATAGGATTATGAAGGATCTGTTATGGAAATGCAAACAAAGAATTCAATGACCACAGGCCCAAAAGGGTGGATATAGGGGACCACAAAAATTAGGGTCCTCATTTTATACCCTAAAAACACCCAATAAAATCCAAGTATGTAACAAATTCTAATATGAGTGAATAGCACGAATGGGAGGTAAGCCAAGGGATATTACTGGAGGAAACCAATGAAATCTCAAAACAAGAGGACTAAAAACACAAAATAAAACCATCTCGTACCTGTTTAATAATAAGTCCGTAGGGGACTTGAATTGCTCCAAAATAGGGGACACCCAACTGCTTCTAATGATAATGGTCAGCCAACAAACAATTCCTCAGTTGGATCATATTGATCCAGTCCCTTTTCACAGTAGAGGGACCCAAACTGTGGACAATACATTTTGTGAGTCAAACATTCAGTTTGTTTGAGCATGGACAAAAAATCCTATGCATTGATAGTCATTAATTCACTGCACAGCAAAATACAGATGCTTAACAAACAGATAACCTCGATATTCATTGCAGAAACGCAGATCTGGTTTAGGCCTACCTACTGATAATAATATCCAGGCTTGGCGTTACCCCGCTGAGCAAGGAGCAGATCGCTCGTGTGCACCTTTTATACAAGGAAATCAGACTCCAATCAGCCGGCATCTGACGTCACCGGCATTCATTGCGGACGTACACTACCCAATGCGCATGCGCGGACGTCAACGAACGTATGACGTCATGCGCAGCACAACAGGTCTCAAACCACCATATTGGAAAGTCTCCAGGTCTAGACGCAAAGACGTTACTTATAGCTCCAATAGACAAACAATTCGTAGACATAAAACGACACGTCACTTAATTACTGATAGTTACGTATCCTAAAAAACAGGTACGAGTTTGTTTGACTTACAAACTGAGTGTTTTACATAACAGGTGTCAAACCCAGGGAGATGACACTTTTCC
>BLSH010198710.1:393415-417932 GCA_018402905.1 Glandirana rugosa
ATCACAATGTTCCAGAGTCCATACTTACCCCTCGTCCACACAATTTAAACCACAATAGCGAGAGTGAGAGAGTATGACCAGTGACCTTCAAGTTGTACCGTGGAGTACCGTTTCTTGAGTGACTCCTAGACTTTTTTTCTTCACATGACAACCATGCAGACCAATTTGATGCAGTGTGCAGCGTATGGTCTGAGCACTGACAGGCTGACCCCCCACCCCTTCAACCTCTGCAGCAATGCTGACAGCACTCATACATCTATTTCCCAAAGACAACCTCTGGATATGACGCTGAGCACGTGCACTCAACTTATTTGGTCAACCATGGCGAGGCCAGTTCTGAGTGGAACCTGTTCTGTTAAACCGCTGTATGGTCTTGGCCACCGTGCTGCAGCTCAGTTTCAGGGTCTTGGCAATCTTCTTATAGCCTAGGCCATCTTTATGTAGAGCAACACTTCTTTTTTTCAGATCCTCAGTGAGTTCTTTGCCATGAGGTGCCATGTTGAACTTCCAGTGACCAGTATGAGAGAGTGAGAGCGATAACACCAAATTTAACACACCTGCTCCCCATTCATACCTGAGACCTTGTAACACTAACGAGTCACATGCCACTGGGGAGGGAAAATGGCTAATTGGGCCCAATTTGGACATTTTCACTTAGGTGTGTACTCACTTTTGTTGCCAGTGTTTTAGACATTAATGGCTGTGTGTTGAGTTATTTTGAGGGGATGGCAAATTTACACTGTTATACAAGCTGTACACTCACTACTTTACATTGTAGCAAAGTGTAATTTCTTCAGTGTTGTCACATGAAAAGATAGAATAAAATATTTACAAAAATGTGAGTGGTGTACTTTTGTGAGATACTGTACTTACCTATTTTCAGCCAGTTCTGGTCATGTGATCCAGCTCCCCTGTGTCAACTAGCAGCGGCTGCAGGGGAGAGGAGGAAGCGCCAACAACAGATAAATCATAGAAAGTCTATGGGGGACATCACCACTCCCAGGCATTGCCAGTCATTGTTGAACACTCTCTCCTTGTCCCTGCAACCAGTATTAGCTGAGACACGAGGGAGATCATGTGACCGGACCAGAGCGGCCTAAAAATGGGGAAGTATATACATACATCTTTCTTACACAGGCTAGTCAGCTTATTTGTTAAGAAAGGGGAGTGGGGATTTTTATGATTGGGTTGATCCTGGAATTTACCACTGTAAGCCCCGGTTCACACTATTAGTCGCAACGAAAAGCTATGCACATTCCTGCGCAATTCACATGTGATTCATTGCAATACAATTTGGACGAGAAGGCCTGGCTCGCAGTCTACGCTCTAATTCATCCCAAAGGTGTTCTATCGGGTTGAGGTCAGGACTCTGTGCAGGCCAGCAAAATTCCTCCACCCTAAACCTGCTCATCCTTGTCTTTGGACCAGTGCACAAAGCAGAGTCCATAAAGACATGGATGAGCGAGTTTGGGGTGGAGTCCTGACCTCACAAATGCGCTTCTGCAAGAATGGTCAAACATTCCCATAGACACACTCCTAAACCTTGTGGACAGCCTTCCCAGAAGAGTTGAAGCTGTTATGGCTGCAAAGGGTGGGACAACTCAATATTGAACCCTACAGACTAAGACTGGGATGCCATTAAAGTTCATGTGTGTGTAAAGGCAGGCGTCCAAATACGTTTGACAATATGATGTAGTTTCCCCTTCTAAAACACACTAAACTGCAGTGCATGGATGTGAACCAAACATACAGGCAAGAATTGGATTTCTAGGTGAAATGTATTTTTATTGATTCAGAAAAAATGTGTGAGTTTTTCTGCATGAAAATGAACAAGATTGACAAGGCCCTCAGGGCTCGTTCACAAGACCTGCATTGGACTGTTACTTAATACTGTTCCAGCACATGATCAATGCAATCATCTTTGCTTTCTGCAGCATCATTTTGCACCGACATGCAATTGAGAAAAATAAAGAGGCAGATAGTATTTTCTCATACTGCAATGCGCTGTGATTCTCTGCAGGAAAGTATATATATATATATATATATATATATATATATATATATAACATTTTTAAGTGCACTGCAAATGTAATGAAAAAAAACACCAAAGCATATGTGCTAACACACCCTTACTCCAGATCTGGTGACACTGGCAGAGGCAGCAGTGTCTTAGATGATCTCATACTGCAGATACAGCTGTATAGATTTAGGTACAGAAGTGCCTAGGCACCGTCACACACCAGGAATTGCACTGATATCCTTCAGGAGGAAGAATCTTTCAAGATACTGTTTAGTCACAATTAATATTTCTAGATGTTACCTAAAAGATAGTGTAGCCAATGCCCCCCTTAGGGGCGGCTGGTAGTTGTGATTCACCTGTGACTATGCCCTCGATCACACAATTTTCCTTTCACCCGTAGTCACTGAACAGGCCGGTATTTTGTTTTTGTTGTTTTATTGAGGGGATAAACTTGGATGGGGATAGGGATGACTGTGGGATGCCCAAAAAATCAGGAATGGGACCTTCTATATACACCTCCATATATACACTCCTTCTTGCTCCAGCATTGATACTTGCTGACCATTACACTTCTTCACTTCTCTCCTGCACAACACTTGCTTCTTGCCAATGAGGCCTGAAGGGATATTTATCAGACCTCCATCATGTCTTCCTCCACCCTAGCTAGCACATGTTGGGGCCTACATTACTGACAGCAGGACCTCTGGACCGCCCATTACAAGAAATGGCCACAGGCCCTCGAAGTGTAGCTGAGTACAAATGTGCTAACAGGGTTTGATGGACTACTGCTTCCAGCCCATCCTCTCCCAAGCCATCTCAGCCCTCTTGGCTGCTCCGGTCTGCTCCACTGCCCGGTGACACCCCTCCCCTGACTGGCTCCTCTGACCTCCACAGACTGTCCACTGTATCCTCCCAGCCTGCTCCAGTCCTCTTCTCCAGCTCCTAGGGTGGTCCCTCACCGACAACACCGGTGGATCCTTTAAAGAGCCTTTCATGTCGCCTCTCTGTTGCTCCCCTGCTCCCTTGTGCTGCTCCAGGATCTCTTCTCCACTCCTGGCTGCACCTGAGCCAACAGGCCCCAGATTGGTGGCTCCCAGGTGAGGCCTCAGCAACCTCTGCTACATCTCTACTCTTCCACCTGACACTCTCCCTCCCAGACTGGGATGACCCTGGGAGACCTGCCCCCTGCCAATCCAGGTTGGGGATTGGTCAGAGCTCCTTAGTACACCCCAGATGGCTACACCTCCCCTCCCACCTCTCCTTCCAGAAAACACCAGTACCTTCTGGAAAGAAGTGGGAGGTTTTGATGACACCATCTATGATACACCCGGTCCTCCCCGAGCCACTACCAGCCCAGGACCAAAATAATCAGATCTGCACAACAGTCAGGCCGGCGCCCAAGCCGCTGCGCTGTGTGTCCATTCCGGCACGGAGTGCCGCTCAGCCTCACCCCCGCCCTCTCTTCTCATTGGCTTACTGGCTGTCTCAGCTAATGAGGAAGAAGAGACCCAGGAGAGCCACTGCTCTCGTGCACATTGCTGGATCGAGATGTAGCTCAGATAACTATTTGGGGGGAGGGAGGGGGCGCTACACACAAAGTTTTTTTACCTGCACACATAGAATGCATGAAGGTAAAAAAAACCTTGAGCCTTTTCAATCACTTTAAAGCAGTATTATACCCAAAAGTAAAGGCTATTATAATGCAGCTCATCATTTCTTAGAAATCTGGTGTGGTGATCTGGCCAGTAAGTTATTTTTCAAAAGAACCAGCTCCTCAGCAGAATTATCAGTTTCAGATATGAGACAAACTATTTAACACTGGTAGGGCCACTTACAATGATCAGCTTGTATCTATTATTTAACAACCCCCCCCCCCCCACCCCACCCCGGGATGAACAATGCTGCTTTCTGCTGTGCCCCCTGTGCTCCTTCATCAAGAGAGGAGGCACACTAATACATCAGGTGTGTTACCGGCCAGATCACCAGGTGAAAACTGGGAAAAAGCTTAAGAAAAGGAAAATGAATGCAGTTATAACATCTAATGATTGGTAAGCTGTATTACATTTTTTATTTTGGGTTTAGCCCCGATCACGCAGGTGCGATTTGTCATGCAATTTGACAGTTCCAAATCTCATGACAAGTTGCACCCCGTTGTTGGTAATGGAACCGTTCAAATAGCTGCAACTCATGTCACAACGACTTTGATATAGGTTCCTGCACCACTTTTTGCCAATTTCATTGCGACTTGCATAGAGTTCTGTTGTATGAAGTCACAAGCCGCAATGGAATCGGCACTGCAAATTGCATTGATGTGCGGCTTTGAAATCGAGCTGAAGTAGTGCGATTTCAAAGCCGCAACGGTGTGAACGGGGCCTTAATACCACTTAAAGTTGTATGGGGAAAAATAATTATTCAATCAATCAGATGAATGCAAATGAATAGTCTGATTACCTATAGCTGTAACAGAAGAGCTTTTTCCAGGAAAAAAAGGAGAATGAAAATGATACAAATATCCTTGTAAATTTCCGTGTTATATAGAGCAGGCACACAATGCATGCCATGGGCTGGTGACCTGTGTGACATCCACGGCATATATACATAATAGTGCAGAACACCACTGCTTTGTACACAAGAAAGAACTGGTGCTGAGCGCTGACCCCGGCCAGGACACCTGAGCATTGTTTCAGATCCCTTTACTCCAGTGCCAAGTGCTAAAATGGGAAACAGCAGGGCTATGGGGGGTGACGCCTCAAAGATGCAGGGGGCCCACAGCTATATGTGTAACTCTATATAGTATATGGATGGCTAACACTATGTAATATTATGATATACAGTCCATACTATATAAAAATATCATATAGAGGATAGTCTTTACTGTGTAATAAAATAATACAGGGGATAGCACACACTGTGTAATAAAATAATACAGGGGATAGCACACACTGTGTAATAAAATAATACAGGGGATAGCACACACTGTGTAATAAAATAATACAGGGGATAGCACACACTGTGTTATAAAATAATACAGGGGATAGCACACACTGATTAATAAAATAATACAGGGGATAGCACACACTGATTAATAAAATAATACAGGGAATAGCACACACTGTGTAATAAAATAATACAGGGGATAGCACACACTGATTAATAAAATAATACAGGGGATAGCACACACTGATTAATAAAATAATACAGGGGATAGCACACACTGTGTAATAAAATAATACAGGGGATAGCACACACTGTGTAATAAAATAATACAGGGGATAGCACACACTGTGTAATTAAATAATACAGGGGATAGCACACACTGAGTAATAAAATAATACAGGGGATAGCACACACTGATTAATAAAAATAATACAGGGAATAGCACACACTGATTAATAAAATAATACAGGGGATAGCACACACTGATTAATAAAATAATACAGGGGATAGCACACATTGAGTACAGTAATAAAATAATACAGGGGATAGCACACACTGATTAATAAAATAATATAGGGAATAGCACACACTGATTAATAAAATAATAAAGGGGATAGCACACACTGATTAATAAAATAATACAGGGGATAGCACACACTGAGTAATAAAATAATACAGGGGATAGCACACACTGTGTAATAAAATAATACAGGGGATAGCACACACTGATTAATAAATTAATACAGGGGATAGCACACACTGATTAATAAATTAATACAGGGGATAGCACACACTGTGTAATAAAATAATACAGGGGATAGCACACACTGAGTAATAAAATAATACAGGGGATAGCACACACTGAGTAATAAAATAATACAGGGGATAGCACACACTGTGTAATAAAATAATACAGGGGGTGGCACACACTGATTAATAAAATAATACAGAAGACAGATGTTTGTAATAATTGCATATAGGGGAGAACATATTGTGCAATAATATATTCTAGAAAACCGTCCATACTGTGAAATAATCTCATATTGAGGATACCCTTTACCGTGTAATAATATAATGTAGAGGCTAGCCCATATTCATATTAAAATCATATAGAGCAGTGTTTTTCAACTCCAGTCCTCAAGGCACACCAACAGGTCATGTTTTCAGGATTTCCCTCAGATGAAACAGCTGTGGTAATTACTAAGGCAGTGAAACTGATCAAATCACCTGTGCAAACTCATGGAAATCCTGAAAACATGACCTGTTGGTGTGCCTTGAGGACTGGAGTTGAAAAACACTGATATAGAGACTAGCCCATGCTTTGTAATAAAATCATATAGAGACTAGCCCATGCTTTGTAATAAAATCATATAGAGACTAGCCCATGCTTTGTAATCAAATCATATAGAGACTAGCCCATACTTTGTAATAAAATCTATAGAGACTAGCCCATATTTTGTAATAAAATCATATAGAGACTAGCCCATACTTTGTAATAAAATCTATAGAGACTAGCCCATATTTTGTAATAAAATCATATAGAGACTAGCCCATGCTTTGTAATAAAATCATATAGAGACTAGCCCATGCTTTGTAATAAAATCATATAGAGACTAGCCCATACATTGTAATAAAATCATATAGAGACTAGCCCATACTTTGTAATAAAATCACATAGAGACTAGCCCATGCTTTGTAATAAAACCATATAGAGACTAGCCCATACTTTGTAATAAAATCATATAGAGACTAGCCCATGCTTTGTAATAAAATCATATAGAGACTAGCCCATACTTTGTAATAAAACCATATAGAGACTAGCCCATACTTTGTAATAAAATCATAGAGAGACTAGCCCACACTTCGTAATAAAACCATATAGAGACTAGCCCATACTTTGTAATAAAATCATATAGAGACTAGCCCATACTTTGTAATAAAATCATATAGAGACTAGCCAATGCTTTGTAATAAAACCATATAGAGACTAGCCCATGCTTTGTAATAAAACCATATAGAAACTAGCCCATGCTTTGTAATAAAATCATATAGACACCAGCCCATACTTTGTAATAAAACCATATAGAGACTAGCCCATACTTTGTAATAAAATCATATAGACACTAGCCCATACTTTGTAATAAAATTATATAGAGACTAGCCCGTGCTTTGTAATAAAACCATATAGAGACTAGAGCGTGCTTTGTAATAAAACCATATAGAGACTAGCCCGTGCTTTGTAATAAAACCATATAGAGACTAGCCCGTGCTTTGTAATAAAACCATACAGAGGGTTGCACATTTTGTGTAATATCAAATAGGAAACAATCCATACTGTGCAACAATATCATATAGTAGATAGTTTTTAAATGTATAATAGTATTATGTTGAGCAGTGGTCTCCAAACTTTTTACTGTCCTTCAGATTTTAGGAGGGGCAGTGGGAGTAGAAAATGCCTCGGGCTTGGTGGTCAGTGGGAACAAAAAAAAAATACATTGTACCTGTGGTTAATAGGAAGCAGAATAGTGCCCCATGGTTGGCATCAGTGGAAGGAATATTGCTCCATCATTGGTATTAGTGGGGTGCCCCATCGTTGGCATCAGTGGAAGGAATATTGCCTCACCATTGCCATTAGTTGGAGGAATGGCAGTCAAGGAAATAATGCATTATCATTGGTCTCAGTGGGAGGAACAGTACCCCTTTATTGGCGTGAGTGGAAAGAATCATGCCCCATCATTGGTGTTAGTGGAAGGAATAGTTCCCCATCCTTGGTGTCAGTGGCAAGAATAGTGCCCCATCATTGGTCAGTGGCAGGAATAGTTCCCCACCATTGGTGTCAGTGACAGGAATAGCACCCCATCATTGGTGTCAGTGGCAGGTAGAGTGCCCCATCTTTGGTGTCAGTGGCAGGAATAGTGCCCCATCTATGGTGTCAGTGGCAGAAATAGTGCCCCATCATGGATGTCAGGAATAGTGTTTCAACATTTATACCAGTGGAAGGAAGTATGGCCCATCACTGGTGCCAGTGGAAGGAATAGGGTCCCACTATTGGTGTTGGTGGAAAGAATGGTGCTCCATCATTGGTATCAGTATGAAGAAATAATGCCTTAAATTAATGAGAAGAATAGTGCCCCAGGGGCTGCATAAAGGAAAGCAAAGGGTCGCATCCGACCTTCGGGCCACATTTTGGAGACCACTGATGTAGATATCGCCTTATAGTATCATATAAAGGATAGTCCTTACTGTGGAATAATATCATATAAAGGATAGTCTCTATTGCGTGCTAATAATATCTAGGTAATAGTCCATACTATGCAGGATATTCCCTATTGTGTATAATATCATATAGAGAATAGTCCATACTGTGCAATAACATGACAGAGAGAATAATTCATAATGTCATAGAGAGAATAGACCATCACACAGAGAATAGCTCCTAAAGAGGAAAGCCTCTATTATGCCATTGCCATGTAATATTATTATATAGAGAACAGTACATGCTGTGTAATAATACCATATGGAGAATGATATTATGTAATAAACCCATATGGAGAATAATATTATATAATAATACCAAATGGGGAATGATATTATGTAATAAAACCATATGGAGAATAATATTATATAATAATACCATATGGAGAATGATATTATGTAATAATACCATATGGAGAATGATATTATATTATAATACCATATGGAGAATGATATTATATTATAATACCATATGGAGAAGGATATTATAAAATAATACCATATGGAGATTGATATTAGCTAATTGCATATGCCTGTTATATAATAATACCATATGGGGAATGATATTATATAATAATACCATATGGAGAATGATATTTTGTAATAATACCATATGGAGAATGATATTATGTAATAATACCATGTGGAGAAGGATATTATATAATAATACCATATGGAAATTGATATTATATAATAATACCATATGGGGAATGATATGATGTAATAATACCATATGGAGAAGGATATTATATAATAATAACATATGCAGATTGATATTATATAATAATACCATATGGGGAATGATATTATGTAATAATAATTTATAATAATTAGAGGACAGTCCATTATTCAGAGAATATCCCACACTTTGTAATAATATAATTTAAAGAATATAACATACTGAAAACTAAAATAATTTGGAAAATAGCCCATACTGTGTAAAAATATAATTTAGAGGAGAGCCCATGCTTAATAATAAGGTGATGCAAAGGTATGATCAGCCAATACCGCAGGGTGCGATCACCATACCAAACACCAGGGTAGCCACTTAATTTACGTCACTGGCCCACGTGGACATTGATTTCCTAGATTCCGCTCATTTATATATTTATTCTGTAGGTATGCTGTTGAACTGTCATGGCTGCTCTCTATTGGTTTTTCCACCATTCCACAACTCTGTGCACAACAAAGTGGTGCTGTCCTCACCACGTGTACCCAGCTCCGGCACCCCCCACCCCTTCCTCCAGTGTTCCCTGTCATCAGCTAGGTGACAGGTTGTCCTAAGCAATCACAGGTAGCCTATCCTGTGAGAGTAAATTATATTTCATGTCTATGTCAATCAGCGACAGCGGTTGATAAGGAAGTGGATGGACCGGTTTGGAAGGAGACCTCCCACCCTTTACATACACAAATGTACGTTGCAGGTAAACGTGACTGTCTGAGTTTTCATACACCTGTGTCAGGACATATCAGAAGCTGCATGTGACAGTCAGCTGGGTCCCAACACAACACTACTGCTAAATGTATTCTGGCTGTCTTCTTGGAAATATTATTCCCAGACTATCTAGTTTCCTACGTGTACATGAAATGTTGAATACTCCTCATCACATGGTTTCCAGTTTTTCCTTACTCCTAGTAGTCAAGCTGAAATCTACACACACAGTTTAAAGACTCAGAGCAGTCACTTCTTCCCTTTCTTCTCTATGGCTCTGTTTTGAGTTTCCAATTAGAGACAGAGCATCTGAAAGCAGGCAACTACGGCTTTGTTCTTTCTTTAGAAACCTCATATAGCTCTAGCACTTGGGCTTTTAAGGTACCAGGTATCAAATAATGACAACCACATATATCAATATATATTCCTTTTTTTTCACATAATATAAAAAAGATTATACGTAAAACACACTAAAAAAAGGGGAAACAATTTTGAATCATTGGTATAGGTGTAACCAAAACAAATATCCAACCCTCTACAAGCTTATTGCAATTATAAGTCAACTGCTCTGTCTAAAAAATGGACCATGTACAGTACTATAAATAAATTCTATTCAGAGGGGGGGGGATGAGGGTCACCCATAAATTCTACGCAGTTCAAGCTGCTTCATCAGGAGAAGTACATATCAAAATCTATATTACAATCTATAAAGCAAAATCAATATGTGTATACAATAACAGAATTTAACAATATCAATACAAAATACACATCAAATTTTTTCTTTACCACTTCATTTGCTTACCCAAGATTCATGTGGCTATCCAGGCATAACCATCAGCCCAAGACCCCCTGATGAAGCAGCTTGAATCGTGAAACGCGCAAAGCTCATCGGTGACCCTCGTCATATTGTGTTGATATGTGGTTGAGACTCATTACTTGATATTTCTTAAAACCTCATGTGTTTTAGTATTTTGTGATTGTAACTCATAGGGTGTGGCACTGTTTGTAAATCATGGGTAATATACTGTATAATACAAATTATTTATATTTATCTATAGTGTGTGTGCCCCCTCAACCGTTTTAGTCTATGCCTCCTACCCTGCAAGTGCACCCAGGCCATCACATAGGATGTGTGTGGGTACCATACACTTACTTTATACAGTATACTGCATACAGTATATTTTAAAAAATAAATATCTGCAATCTTTAGTATGTTTTTATTAAACCTTATTAAACCTTACGTGACATCAGATTAAAAGTGTATACACCTAAAAAAGTTAAAGAGATCATAGTTGCAATGTAATCCTTTGAAACAATTTGCATTTGATCATTGTTTGCATTCTCTGAAGAGTAAAAAAAAAAACATATTACTCTACTAGGATTCTATAACGCCATTAAAATTGATCAGGACTTGTCTAACTTGTGCAATAGTCATTTATCTAACCACAATTGTCAGAAATCAGGTTGTTTATTCATAAACCCGACCAGAAAGTTAAAAATAATATGATTCTCAAAACTTCAGATTACCCTCCACTCTCTAAACTGGGGTTTTTCAACCAGGGTTCCTCCAGAGGTTGCAAGGGGTTCCTAGAGCAGTAAGCAATTTCTGCTTCTCGGATAAGTTCCCACTGACACCATTGGTCTTTTTAGCTCTCTGTAAGGGGGTAATTCTTCCCAATGATCACAAATGTAAGGAGCATTCTTCCCACTGACCATCACACTAATGCAGTCTTTCTCGACCATTTTAACCTGGAGGTACCCTAGAAATACCAGTCTAAGGAACCCCTGCTAAAAGTTACTATACCTACAACTCATGATACATTAGTCTGATGGTCAGTGGGAAGAATGCTCCCCACATTTCAGGTCACTGGGATGAATTACCACCTTAAAGATAGCTAAAAAGATTAAAGGTGTCAGTGGGACCATATCTGAGATGTAGAAATTGCTCTTTGCTCGAGGAACCCCTAGCAACCTTTGGAGGAGCCCTAGGGTTCCATGGGACCCTGGTTGAGTAACACTGCACTAATGTATCATGAGTTGTAGATATAGTAAGTTTTAGCAGGGGTTCCCTGAGACTGGAAAGGTTTTTTTAAGGGTTCCTCCATGTTGAAAAGGTTGAGAAAGGCTCTAAACCCTGTCAGATTCCCCTGTGCAAACTGAAACAAGAAAGGACAGAGTCATGTGACGAGAGGCTGACGTCTTGCACAGAAGCAGTGTGTAAATCCTGCTGCATCTGTCTGCATTGAATTCGATAAAACGCAAATTTGTCCTCCAGGCTGATTGTTTCCTGCTTGGGTTTCATCAGTGTACCATTATTTTATTCCCACTCGAAAGGTTGAAAGCTGAAGATTAATATTTACTTTGCGAAAATGGCCTCATAAGTAAATTTACTTATCGTGCTGATAAAATAAAACTGTGCCCTATGGAGATGAACTTTCCAAGGCATGAGATGGATTAAATAAGAAATTGTTTTAATAAAGGATAAACAAAGAAGGGATTTAAATGGTCCGTAGTTGATTTTTTCTAATTCTTAGATCATCCAAAGAGAACGGCACCACGCCAGATGCTAAACAACCCTTATCCTTCACTGAAGTGCCCACCAAGGAGTCAGCCCATCCTCACTCCTAGTACCGTGATTACAATAAATCGAAGGACGCACACTGATGACATCACTGCTAGATACAACTTTATCTTTATCTCTTCAATTAAGCCCCCATTCCAGTGAAACGCGTCAGTAGGGACAGTTCCTGGATAGGGATCTGCTGCTGGCGTCTGTGGCTGAATAAAGTTTTACCTAGAAGTGACATCATCATTATTTTTTCTAACATTTTGTTTATGGGTGGAGCACGCAGACCTAAATCTTCCTTGGGCTTATATCTCACTGCCACTACAATAGCAGGATCCCGCCTATCCTGTTTCCTGCTCCATTCCCCATGAAGTGGTATAAATGAAAAATCCAACAGATAAAGCTAGATCCCTTGTAAATGCTGCAAGTGGGAGGAGTTGGGATCTCAAGTCAGAGTATTTTATCTACCCACAATGCAACTGTTAGTTGTGGACAGACGCTTTATATTGAACCTGTTTTTTTGGCATTGTCAGATTAAACAATGAGTTGCTTTACATGTTCTGCCTGCCTTCCAAATATCTTACATTTGCTCCATGCACTCCATTTACCTACTGCTAAGTACTATACACTCCAAATATGTGGTACTTATGAGTATGGAGGAGAATGTGGCTTACTCTCCTTCCTCAGGTGTGACCACACAGGTGTTTATTGATTGGCTCGGCACTGTTATATGGGGGGCGGGGGAAATCCCTGGCCCTGTGTAAGCTCTAACTAGAATTGACTCTAAGCTTCTCTGGACTTCTTCTTCATCAGGGGAGCAAAGGATGGATTCTGCTGGACCAGTATTAAAGTTACCTATTGCTTTGCCCTGCACAGGAAAAGCACAGGTTCACTGTAAAGAAATTTTTGACCAATTTAACCACTTGTCGCCCGCCCCATAGCAGATTTAGTGCTACAGGGTGGCTCTCCTGTGCAGAATCACATATATAAACATGATTCTGCACTTCCGCCTGAAGGGGGCGCATGCGTGCACTGCCGGCAGCCTGCTTCTGCTGTGATTAATTACAGCAGAAGCAGATCTGCGGGTGCCGGGCACTGGATGTCCACTGGTATCCAACAATGGTGTGTAGAACACACAGAACGGAGACCTGCCTGTGTAAACAAGCCAGATGTCCATTCTGACAGGGGGGAATGGATGGATTTTGTACCCCTGCAAAGCAGGGAGTAAAATCCATCCCTTCCCCTAGTAAAAGCAGCACATATAATACACAATAACACTGGCTAGGCCATAGGAAACTCTTTGATCGACCTAGATGTTTAACCTCTTCTCGGCCAGTGTCATTAGTACAGTGACAGTGCATATTTTTTTTTAGCACTGATCACTGTATTAGTGTCACTGGTTTCAGTTTGGGTCTGATTGTCCGCTGCAATATCGCAGTCCTGATCGGCGGCATTATTAGTATAAAAAAAATAAAAATAAAAATTCCATAAATATAACCCATAGTTTGTAGACGCTCTAAGGTTCGTGTAAACCAATCAATATACGCTTATTGGGATTTTCAAATCAAAAATATGTAGCAGAATACATATTGGCCTAAATTTACGAAGAAATTTGATTCTTTTTAAAAAAAAATTTGACATGTTTTATAGCAGAAAGTAAAAAATATTGTTTTGTTTTTTTCAAAATCATTGGCCTTTTTTTTGTTTATAGCGCAAAAACCGAAAAAATGCAATGGTGATCAAATACCACCAAAAGAAAGCTCTATTTCTGGGAAAAAAGGAACATAAAATGTATTTGGGTACAGCGCCGCGTACTTTCCAGGAGATGAGTATGTTACTTACTGAGTATGCAACTTCTATATCTTTTCATCTTTTAATTTTTATATCTTTTAATCCTTGCCTATGTTCCGGTTTAAGCAAGTGCTATAACCACTGCAACAAGTTTCCTGCTTCAGCATGGTTCCCATAGCTCACACACAGTCCCATAGCCTAGGATGGCAAGGCTCCCCCTTCTCCAAAATAACAGACTGAATGATAAGCTGCAATATATTACATTTTTCATTGGGGGGGGGGGGGGGGTTATCATTGTTTTAAACATGTTAATGCTATTGTTTTTTTTTTTTTGTGTTGTTGTGTTTTTTGTGGGATACACAGTGGGGAAAATCATTATTTGATCCCCTGCAGATTTTGTAAGTTTGCCCACTTACAAGTAAATGAAGGGTCTATCATTTTTATCATAGGTGTATTTTAAATGATAGAGACAGAATACCAACCAAAAATCCAGAAAAAACACATACTACAAATGTTATAAACTGAGTTGCAGTTCAATGAGTAAAATAAGTATTTGATCCCCTACTAACCAACAATAATTCTGGGTCCCACAGACCGGCTACAGTAAGTGCTCATGTGGTACACAGATCAGTCCTGTCAATTTAAGAAGGTGCGCCTAACGGCATCTCATTATGTGTATAAAAGACACCCGTCCACAGAATCTCTTTCTTCCATTCAAACCTCACCACCATGGGCAAGACCAAAGAGCTGTCAAAGGACATCAGGGACGTCAGGGACAAGATTGTAGACCTGCACAAGACTGGAAGGGGCTACAAGACCATCAGCAAGAAGCTTGGTAAGAAGGAGACAACTGTTGGAGTCAGTGATTATTCACAAATGGAAGAATTACAAAATAACCATCAATCGCCCTCAGTCTGAAGTTCCATGCAAGATTTCACCTCATGGGGTAAGGATGATCATGAGAAAAGTGAGGGATCATCCCAGAACTACACGGGAGGAGCTTGTGAATGTTCTCAAGGCACTTGGGACCACAGGTCCCCCTCCTCAAAAAGGGACATCTACAGGCCCATCTGAAGCTTGCCAGGGAACATCTAAATGTTTCAGAGAAGGATTGGGAGAAAGTACTGTCATCAGATGAGACCAAAATGGAGCTCTTTGGCATTAACTCGACTCGCCGTGTTTGGAGGAAAAAAATGCTGACTATGACCCTAAGAACACCATCCATACAGTGAAGCACGGAGGTGGAAACTTGATGCTTTGGGGCTGTTTCTCTACTAAAGGTACAGGCAGACTTTGCCGCATTGAAGGGCCAATGGACGGGGCCATATATCTTGGATGGGAACCTTCTTCCCTCAGCAAGAAAACTGAAGATGGGTCATGGATGGGTCTTCCAGAATGACATTGACCCAAAACATACGGCCAAGGCAACATAGGCGTGACTCAAGTAGAAGCACATTAAGGTCATGGAGTGGCCTAGTCAGTCTCCAGACCTTAATCCTATAGAATATGTATAGATGGAGCTGAAACTTCGAGTTGCCAAGACACATCCAAGAAACCTTAAGGATTTAAAGAAGATCTGTAAAGAAGAGTGGACCAAAATCCCTCCTGAGATGTGTGCAAACCTGGTAATCAATGACAAGAAATGTCTGACCTCTGTGCTTGCCAACAAGGGTTTCTCCACCAAATACTAAGTCAAGTTTTGCTTGGTGGTCAAATAATTATTTTACTCACTGAACTGCAACTCAATTTCTAACATTTGTATCACGTTTTTTCTGGATTTTTGGTTGATATTCAGTCTCTATTATTAAAAATACCTATGATAAAAATTATAGACCCTTTATTTCTTTGTAAGTGGGCAAACTTACAAAATCTGCAGGGGATCGAATAATTCTTTTCCGCGCTGTATACGTACGTGGAGCTGTGATGACTTTGGTTAGACCAGATGGCTTTTTGTTTGCCCACTCCCACCAGCAGCCCCATGCGGTCAGGAAACCCCTCCCACCACTTGTAAAGCCATCAAGGACTGTCTGCAGGCACACGTGCTAGAAGTTTTCACAAGCACTGTAACAATCCTGTACAACCGTTCCAGCTGCTAAACAGCCTTCCCTGCTGCCCTGGATTACTGCTACTGTGTGGATGAGAACTGTCCTCAGGATCTGATTCATCTGTAGGATCCCAGAGAAAGGTGAGCCTTGCATTTTCAAAACTCTTTTTCTATTTCTGTTCTTTTTGGACAGCTGTGCAGAGCTGCCATGCAATGCAGATGTTGCAGATCTACGAGGCAGAGAAGGCATCCTTGGTCTTGTAGTTCTCTTTTCAGAAGTGGGGATCAAGGGGGAATATGATCGTCATGTATAAATACATAAGTGGTCCATTTAACCACTTAAGGACCGGAAGGATTTCCCACTGTAGGACCAGAGCACTTTTTGTGATTCGGCACTGCATCGCTTTAACTGATAATAGCGCAGACGTATGGCGTTGTACCCAAACAAAATGGACGTCTTTTTTTCTCACAAATAGAGCTTTCTTTTGGTGGTGTTTGATTCCCCCTGCATCACTTCTGATCACCGCTATTAACAAAAAAAAGGCAACAATTTTGAAAAAAAAAACTATATTTTTTACTTTTTGCTATAATACATAATCATAGTTACATAGTCAGCGAGGTTGAAAAAAGACACAAGTCCATCAAGTCCAACTTATGTGTGTGTTTTATGTCAGTATTACATTGTATATCCCTCAATGTTGTGGTCCCTTAGGTGCGCATCTAATCGTTTTTTTAAATGATTTATACTACCAGCAGAAACCACTGCTTGTGGAAGAGAATTCCACATCCTCACTGCTCTTACCGTAAAGAACCCTCGACGCAGATTAAGGTTAAACCGCCTTTCTTCTATTTTTAGTGAATGGCCGCGTGTCTTCGTGTTTTCCCTTGCGCTGAATAGTTTTGTCCCTATAGTGGGGTCACCAGTACAGTATTTGTACATTGAAATCATATCCCCTCTTAAGTGTCTCTTCTCCAGAGAGAATAAGTTCAGTGCTTGTAATCTTTCCTCAGAACTAAGGTCCTCCAATTCCTTAATTAGCTTTGCTGTCCTTCTCTGAACATATCCAAAAAAAAATATATAAAAAACGAATTTATTCATCAGCCGATATATATTCTTCCTCATATTTGTGGTAAAAAAAAATCACGATCAGTGTTTATTGATTGGTTTGCGCAAAAGTTTCCACGTTTACAAATTCATTCATGGCGTTTTTACAATTTTTTTTTTTTTTACTAGTAATGGCAGCAATCTGTGATTTTTATCGGGACTTCGATATTGGGGCAGACATGTCGGACATTTGTGACACTTTTTTGAGACTAATGAGATTTATACAGCGATCAGAAATTTAAATATCGACTTATTACTGTGTAAATGTCATTAGCAGTGAAGGGTTAACCTGCAGGGGAAGATCTAGGGGTTAACGGTGTTCCCTAGGCGTGTTCTAACTGTGAGGGGGCTGGGCTGGCAGGGACATAACAGATCTAACTGATCCCAGTGACAGGGGATCAGTAGATCTCTTACATGCTGCCTGATAGAGCGGGGAACCGCCGTGATTACATCGGCAGTTTCCCGTTCTCCTTCTCTGCCAGGCGATCGCGGGTAGCTGGCGGACCTCGAGTCCGCCAGACACGCGGCCATACTGCTGGAGAGTGCAGCGGGCACTAGAGCGCGCCGGCGGCGGCGTGCTCCCGCCCGCTATCCACGCACGAGCCAGCAGCCGTTTATAGACGGTGATTCGGGGGATCGTGCAACAGTAAATGTACCCGAGCAGGGTCCGGAACCGTTACGCTGGCCATAGATTGACTGAAATTTGTTTTGTTCAGCAGGAACCAGACAAATTTCAATCCATCTATGGCTGTTCCTGTTCATGAGAAGTCTAAAGCCTAGGATACACGGGTGGAATGTCATGAGACATTGGCCAGTTCAGTAAAAAACGTCTGACAGCCGTTTGGCCAGCTTCTGTTGGATAAGCATGCTGGAAAAGCAGCAGTCGCCCAGCTCCCGATCAGCGCTCTCAGCCAATAGCTGAGAGAGCTGACCGGAATACTCTGGTGGGGGGCCGCCCCCCTGTCAGAACACAAAAGAACAGCAGGGAAGATTGCTATACTTACATTGGATCGTTAGTACAGCGGCTCCAACCTGAGCTGTCAGTTTTTTTTCATTCAATCTGCTGGGTTGAATAAAAAAAACTAGTGGTGTGTACCAGGCTTAAGGATCGACTTCTCAGGAAAAGGCCTGTTGGAAAATTTTTTTTCAATTAGCACTGCAGCCAATCAGCTGCTGTGCTGATCAGTGTATTCTGACAGTGTAGTAGCCCCTGCTTTCAGAATACAATAACACAGAGGAGAGGCTTCCTCTATCCACCTTGCATTAGTGGATGGGGGAATCTGTTCAGTTTTTTCGATCAGCCAGACTTAGATAGCCTATAAATTATTGGATTTTCTTTCCTTCCAGCACAGGTAGCTTGATTGAATGTACTGATGGGGGAATACTTCCCGCTGTGCTATTGTGTTCTGCCAGCAAGGGGCGCAGGGAGCCTTCCCAGCTGGCAGAACACAATGATTACTGCTAGCAGCTATAGCCGCTGGCAGTAATCGCATGCCAAAAATTCAACAGGCTGCTTGTACCCAAGTCGATTGATGGATAGACTTGGGTACAATCAGTCTGCCCATACATGGATCAAAATTCAACTGGTCCCTGCTGAAGTGGCCACATTTTGATCCATGTATGACTGGCTTTAGTCAACTTGGTGTACAGTTATTCACTTTCAGGTCATTACAAAGGGCAAGGGGGCACTCTGTCTGGAGGAAAAGAGATGTAACCTCCACATATGGAAAGGCTTCTTCACAGAAAGAGCTGGAAAATGTACATTAGACTCCCTCCAGGACCAGTTCTGGCCAGCTCAGCTGGATGCATTCCTAAATGCATGAAATATAACAGAATATTAACATTTGGGCTCAATGCACACTGGACGCTCTCTGGCCGTCAGATTATGTGGCAGGAGACGCTGCTTAGAAAACGTGCTTTTACCAGCATTTTGTAAGCAGTGTTTATGCGCGTTTAGGAGCGTTTATCGGCGTCTGTGTTTTTGAGCTTTTTTTTTCTTTACCAACTTACATTGACTACATAAAGCGCTGGACACTGATAAATGGCCATTTAGCGGCATTTATGAGCGTTTATCGACATCCAGCGTTTTGTGGTCAGAAGAACTGCTCTTGAATGCCAATTCAGGGTGTTCAGATAACAGCCCATAAACGACACTGCTAATAAACGACAATAAGCGTCCATGTATGCATGGGCACATAGGATAACATAGAGGGGTGTTTATGAGCTGTTAAAAAAAACACCCAAAAACTACCATTTAAGAGCATCCAGTGTGTATGGAGCCTTATAGGTAATAACACCAGAGATTGTTCATCCAGGGACTATGCAATTGCCTTCTGAGGTATCAGGAATGAATTTATTTTGGACAATTTTTTATAAGTTGTTTTTTTCCTTTCCTCTAGATCAGGGGTCTGAAAACTTTTTAAACAAAGGGCCGTTTATGGTCCTTCAGACTTTAGGGGTGCCGGACGTTGATGTCAGTGGGAGGAATAGTACCCCATCATTAGTATCAGTAGGAGGAATAGTGCCCCATCATTGGTATCAGTGGGAAGAATAGTGCCCCATCTTTGGTATCAGTGGGAGGAATAGTGCCCCATCATTGGTCTCAGTGGGAGGAATAGTGCCCCATTATTGGTATCAGTGGGAGGAATAGTGCCCCATCATTGGTATCAGTGGGAAGAATAGTGCCCCATTATTGGTATCAGTGGGAGGAATAGTGCCCCATCATTGGTGTTAGTGGGAAGAATAATGCCCCATCATTGGTATCAGTGGGAGGAATAGTGCCCCATCATTGGTATCAGTGGGAGGAATAGTGTCCCATCATTGTTTTCAGTGGGAGGAATAGTGCCCAATCTTTCGCGTTAGTGGGAGGAATAGTGCCCCATCATTGGTATCAGTGGGAGGAATAGTGCCCCATCATTGGTATCAGTGGGAGGAATAGTGCCCCATCATTGGTATCAGTGGGAGGATCAGTGTCCCATCATTGGTATTAGTGGAAGGAATAGTGCCCCATCATTGGTGTTAGTGGGATGAATAGTACCCCATCATTGGTATTAGGGTTGTCCCGATACCGATACTGAGCATTTGCCCGAGTACTTGTACTAGGGCAAAATGCTCATCCGACACTTGGGCAAGCAGGGTTGATCAGTGCAGCGCTGGAGGGGGATTTACAATCACTGATCTCCCGACTCCCTGTATATATTTCATTAAAGCAACTGACAGCCGCTTCTCCTCCCGCGACTTTCAGCTGCTACAATGAAATGTATACAGGGAGTCGGGAGATCAGTGATTGTAAATTCCCCTCCAGCGCTGCACCAATCATCCCCCTTGACTGTCCCTGTATCCTCCTCCAGTCCCCCTGTCCTCGATCTGTCAGGATGGAGAGCGGAGAAAAGAGCCGGTAAATCTGTAATTTATCGGCTCTTTCCTTTTCTGAATGGACAGTCAGTGATCACTGACTGTCCATTCATGAATGTCACTGAGCATCGTAAACTGTGCTTACGATGCTTCAGTTTATGAATGGGGAGGAGCCGCTGTCTCCTCTCCATTCATCTTCAATGCAGCTGAGGCTTCTGAAAAAGGGGCTGGGGAATCTCCATCCTCTGCCCCCTTCTCCCTGTCTCAAAAGAGAGATGTCAGGGGTCGGTATCGGCGAGTACTTGAAAAAAAGTATCGGTACTTGTACTCGGTCTTAAAAAAGTGGTATCGGGACAACCCTAATTGGTATTAGTGGGAGGAATAGTGCCCCATCATTGGTATCAGTGGGAGGAATAGAGCCCCATCATTGGTATCAGTGGGAGGAATAGTGCCCATCATTGGTATTACTGGGAGGAATAGTGCCCCGTCATTGGTATTACTGGGAGGAATAGTGCCCCATCATTGGTATCAGTGGGAGGAATAGTGCCCATCATTGGTATTACTGGGAGGAATAGGGCCCCATCATTGGTATCAGTGGAAAGAATAGTGCTCCATCATTGGTATCAGTGGAAAGAATAGTGCTCCATCATTGGTATCAGTGGAAAGAATAGTGCTCCATCATTGGTATCAGTGGGAGGAATAGTGCCTATGATTGGTATCAGTGGGAGGAATAGTGCCCCATTATTGGTATTACTGGGAGGAATAGTGCCTATCATTGGTGAATTACTAACAGGCATAAGCAGACCTTCTGTCTGAACAATCTGAAGGTGAACTTGAAGCTTTTTTTAAGCTGCTGAACACTCAGGCTGCATACACGCCAGCGTTAAATATGGAGCGTTCAGGGTTGTAAGAGGAGCGTTCTTGAACTATCGTTTTCTTTGTCCACTCGATGTTCAGAAACATTTACAATAGAAACATTTAGATACAATTTGCAAATTATGAAAAATGTGTGTTTGTGACCTGTTCAGTGTTGGTTTAAATGTAAACGCATGTAAATGGACATATCTTTCAAGGGGCCATGCGCACTGGCTTAAAAAAAAGCTGCTTCTAGAGGAGTCTAGCATTTTGCCTGTAGAAGTAGCTAATGTTATCCTATTTGTTCATGCACATTAGAACGTTTAGAGGCATATTTTAAGCTCTAGAAAAAACGCCTTCTGTCCTGCGTTTTTGACTGCAGTTTTCTGGCAGAAAAAAATGCTAACCGCTCCTAAATGCTGTATAAAAAGACTCTTTATGAGCATTTTTTCTGCCAAAAGAACTGGCATATTTTTAAGCCTAAACATATACAGTGGGTATAGAAAAGAATTACTCCTTTAAAATAATCACATTGTGTTGCTTTGCAGCCTGAAATGAAGACAGACACAGTTTTTGATTTATCCAGCTGTATTTACTAGTGCAATGTATAACAGCCAAGTGATATAAAAGATATAACACCAACATGTCAGAAAAAAAAAATACAAAAACAGAATTACTGAGTTGGAAAAAGGATCACCCCCGTATGTCAGTATTTTGTTGAACCACCTTTTTCTTTAACCCCTTCCTTACTGGGCACTTAAACCCCCCTCCTGCCCAGACCAATTTTTGGCTTTCAGCGCTGTCGCATTTTGAATGACAATTGCGAGGTCATGCGACGTTGTACCCAAATAAAATTTGCGTTCTTTTTTCCCACAAACAGAGCTTTCTTTTGGTGGTATTTGATCACCTCTGCATCATTTCTGATCGCCGCTATAAACAAAAAATGAGCGACAATTTTGCAAAAAAGAACAATATTTTTTACTTTTTGCTAAAGTACAAATCCATTAAAAAAAATTATTCATCAGTTTTGGCCGACATATATTCTTCTACATATTTTTGGTAAAAAAAAAAATCGCAATCGGCATATATTGATTGGTTTGCGCAAAAGTTATCGCATCTACAAACTGGGAATTGATTTATGCCGTTTTTATTATTATTTTTTTTTTTTACTAGTAATGACGGCGATCTGCGATTTTTATCGGGACTGCGATATTGCAGCAGAAATGACGGACATTTTTTACACATTTTTGGGACCAATGACATTTATACAGCGATCAGAAATTTAAATGTCCACTGATTACTGTGTAAATGTCATTGGCAGTGAAGGGGTTAACCTGCAGGGGGCAGTGAAGGGGTTAACAAATGTTCCCTGGGTGTGTTCTAACTGTGAGGGGGCAGGGCTGGCCGGGACATAACAGATCTAACTGATCCCAGTGACAGGGATCAGTAGATCTGTCCTGTCCCCTGTCACAGAACGGGGAACCGCCGTGTTTACATTGGCGGTTCCCCGTTCTGAGGCTCCTAAAAGAGATCGAGCCCCTGCTGCCACTAGGGGGCGCGCGAGGAGCGTGCACAGGGGACGACGTCCATGGACGTCGTCCCGGCATTCCAGATCCGCGCTGGAGCCGTACTATGGCAATAGCGTGGATCTGGAGTGGTTAAATTCCAGCCTTTAGTCTGTCTCTACTAACTTTGCACATCTAGACTTTGCAATATTTGCCCACTCTTCTAAAAATGTGATGGTGACCATTTGTGGGCTGCAGTTTTCAAGTCATTCCACAGATTTTCAATGGGATTTAAGTCTGGGCTCTGAGTAGGCCATGCAAGGACATTCACCTTTTTCATCTGACCATAACTCCTTTTTCCATGTGGTCTCAGAATTTTCAAGATGCGTTTAAGGTGGTCAGATGAGACTAAAAGTGAATTATTTGGCCTCAACATCTGCGATATGTCTGGTGGAAAAGGAGATCCAATACAGCTCACCATTCCTACAGTAAAGCATGGAGGTGGTAATATTTTGTTATAGGGGTGTTTCTCTTCAGCAGGGACTGGAGCACTTGTCAGGATAGAAGAAAAAACGGATGGGGCAAAATGCCATCAAATTCTAGGGGAAAATCTGCTGCCTTCTGCCAGAAAGTTGTCAATGGGAAGACGGTTTACCTTCCAACATGACAATGACCCAAAGCACACAGCAAAAATGACCACACAGTGGTTGAAGGAGAAAAAGGTGAATGTCCTTGCATGGCCTAGTCAGAGCCCAGACTTAAACCCCATTGAAAATCTGTGGAATGACTTAAAGACTGCAGTCCACAAATGGTCACCATCAAATGTAACTGAACTTGAGCAGTTCTGCAAAGAGTGGGCAAATATTGCAAAGTCTAGATGTTGACAAGTTGACTCAAATATGAAGATATAATATTTAAAGAATATATACGGTTTTAAAACTTATATTGCATGATGATATTTGTTCATGATTTCTTTAGTAAGTAAGCAAAGTTAGTAGAGACATATCCCAACAGACTAAAGGCTATAATTAAAGCAAAAGGTGGTCCAACAAAATACTGACATAAGGGGGTGATCCTTTTTCCAACTCAGTGATTCTGTTTTTAATTTTTTACATTTTTTCCTGATATGTTGGTGTTATATCTTCCACTTGGATGTTATAAGTTGAACTATTAAATACAGCTGGATAAAACAAAAACTGTGCCTGTCTTCATTTCAGGCTTCAAAGCAATAAAATGTGATTATTTTAAAAGGGGGGGGGGGTTATTTACTATAAATAACGAAACTTCGGACTTTACTTCTGTCCGTGTCAAAAACAAAATAGGTCGACATAAATTATCAAGTTGAATATTGTAGGTTCACCTTCTATATTGTGGTTGTATAGTCCTTTTTTACATTTTTTAATTTTTGTCTTAGTGACTCAACCTTTTTCCTAGTGGGGGAATACAGTCATAAAACAACCTGGTGGAAAACGAAATTAATATCGGAAATCAGACAACCCTATACAGAGATGATTGAAACGAATGAATGATTTCTTTAGTACTTGTTTATAGTAGTACGTTATATTCAAAATTTTGGCATATATAAGAAATTTATAATATAGAAGTATAAACTCAGTTGAACAGTTGTAGATCTGAAACGTTATAAACGGGTGA
>BLSH010198710.1:434586-447804 GCA_018402905.1 Glandirana rugosa
CCCAGAGGTAGTTGCAGGGGGATGTAGGACTAGGGATGGTCTCAGGGGTCAATGTAGTTACAGGGATAATCTCAGAGGGAATGTGGTCCCAGAGTAACCGGGGGCTCTGATGAAGACCCTGGTGTAAGGGAGACTCTAATAGGGACATTGATGTAACTGGGGACTCTGGTAGGGATCAGGATGTAGGGGGACGTTGATGGAGACCCTAGTGTAAGGGAGACTCTGATAGGGACACTGATGTAATGGGTGACTCTAATGGGGATCCAGATGTGAGCAGACACTCTGATGGTGACCCAGATATAAGCGGGACTTTGCTTTATTTTACTTGCGATATTAAAGTCTATCTTTTTTTTAAATAACAAGTATGTTCTACTTATCTGCTCTGTGAATTGGTTTTGCACAAAGCAGTCCCAATGCTCCTCTTCTGGGGTCCCCCCGCCGGCGCTCCTGGCTCCTCCTGCCTTCAAGTACCCTCCTCCTTACCGGCCACTTACTAGCGGAGTTCTGAAGCGTCTATTGACACACACAGTGCGGCTTGGGCCTGCTTCTCAATTCCTCGTCACTGGATTTGATTGACAGCAGTGGGAACCAATGGCTCTCACTGCTCTCACTTCATCCAGTGTGAGAGAGCAGCGGCACCCTTCTCGTGAACAGTGCTGGACCAAGATCAGAATTTAGCGGGAAACAAGAACAGAAGGTGCACCAGCCTTGCGCATTACCTTTGTGACACTAAAATTTTATTATAAGTAAAATTGCATGCTCACAAAACGAGTGTTAAAATCAAGCAAACTTTAAAAAAAAATCCGTCATCCGGCAAGATCTGCTGGCCAGTAGACTAGGACGAGAAAGTCCAAAATACCTGGCGCGTTTCAAGGGTGGCCCCTCTTCCTCAGAGCTCTCATCCCACCCTAGTCGCCGGGAGCCGCCGGTCACGGCACGGTGCTAAAGAAACGGTACCAAGCGGGCCGTTTCTTCAGTGAGCATGTGCCGATGACGCATACTCTGAATATCTCCTAAACGGTGCAAGTTTAGGAGATATTCTCGGTACCTACAGGTAAACCTTATTACAGGGTTACCTGTAGGTAAAAGTAGTTGTAAAGGGTTTACAATGACTTTAACATTTTTTGCCTTCTTTACCTCCTATATTTATTCTTGGGTACCATGGTACATCTTTTTTATTTGCTGCAGTTACTTGAAATCAAATGTGCTGGCCCTTTACCTTTGAAAATTCTAAATGAACCCTTTCCACACTGCTATACGCCCTTAGATACTTCTATCAAACAGAAATATGGTTCACATATATTGCAATAGATGATCAAGCTAGCCAGCTGTATCAAAGGGATTTGGCCAGTCCCGGTTCTACTCTACAAAGTGTTTGCCATTTTGTGTAATACAGTAGGGACTGGCCATAGGGGGATCACTTTGATGCATTAGGCTAGCTTGAACATGTATTGCATTATATGTGAACTAAATTTCTGTTTGCTAGAAGTATCTAAGGGTGTAGAGCAGTGTGAAAAGAGTGTAATTCAGAATTCATAGGCTTCATTCACACCTGCGCAATTCGATTAGTGGGCGGAATCGCCGCAATTCTACTCTCAATTCGAAATTGCATCAAATCGCGGGATACTTGTGCAATGCCATTACTTCTTAATGGCACTCCAATTGAGGCGTGATTTTGCTGCGTTTATCATGCGATAAATTGCACTGCAATTACCGCAAATTGCAACGCGTGATGCTGTCGCTGAAAAGAAGCTCCTGCCCCTTTTTTGAACGACAAGCAGCACGCGTTCCCATTTGCCGCGTTTGTAACACGGTTTATCGGATGCCATTAAGAAGTAATGGCATCACACAAGCGCCCCGCCATTTGCCGCGCTTTCGAATCGCGGGGCGTAATCTCTGTGATTCTGAATGCTCAGGTGTCAATGGAGCCTTAGGGTTAACATATGGTCACATTTTCTTTAGCTTTCTAAGCTATTTAGATTTGAGCACAGGCATCTCTCCTTCATTTCTGACCCTTTACCATTAGCACAGTGTTCTTGAACCAATATAAGGCCTCATGCACACAGGACGTTTTTAAAAACGTCAGCGCTAAAAATGCGCGTTTAGCGGTGTTCGCGGTTTTTGACGTTTTTACATTAACCACTTGCCGACTGCCTCGCACAGATAAACGGCGGCAAAGTGGCTCCGCTGAGCAAATCGCCGTCTAAAAACAGCGATTCGTGCAGTCGCAGTTGCAGGGCGCACCATGTGAGTGTGTCTGCGGGTCGATGTCCGCCGGCGACCCACGATCGCCTAATACAGAGACAGAACGAGGAACCGCCAATGTAAATACAGCAGATCCCCGTTCTGTCAGGGGACATGACACTGATCCACTGATCCCTGTGATCAAGAACAGTTAGATCTGTCATGCCTAGGCCAGCCCATCCCCCGTACAGTTACAACACAGTGAGGGAACACAATTAACCTCTTGATCACCCCCTAGAGCTTAACCACTTCCCTGTCAGTGACATTTATACAGTAATCAGTGTCTACTTTTATCTCTGATCGCTGTATAAATGTCATTGGTCCCAAAAAAGTGTCAAAAATGCCTGATCTGTCCACCGCAATATCACAGTTCCAATAAAAATCACAGATCACTGCCATTACCAGTAAAAAAAAAAATAATAATAAAAATGCCATAAATCAATTCTCATAGTTTGTAGATGCAATAACTTTTGCGCAAATCAGTCAATAAACGCTTTTTGCAATTTTACTTACCAAAAATATGTAGAAGAATACATTTTGAACTCAAAAAGATGAATAAATTTGTTTTTTAATATATATATTTTTTGATATGCATTATAGCAAACAGTAAAAAATATTGAGGAAAAGGTTGCATTTCAAAATGTGCCACCGTCCTAATATATGAAAGAGCACAAACAATTATGGGGAAAATCCCCATATGTAATAGAGCAGACTTTGTGGGGCACAATACAGACTAATAGGATTTATGAAAAATAGCATTTATTATATCATTTAAAATTCAAGGGTATACAAATATATATAAAAATAATGTAGGTAAACCATATGTGTACCCATATAGGGAGACCCTGACTGGATTCTGCAAGATGAGTACAATCTACATTATGCCAGAGAATGATACATGATACATGATACCAAAGCTGTATGCACAAAAGTAGAAGTAGATGGTCGACACATTTCACAAATATGCTTCTTCTGGACTTTTTCTCATGCAGACTATAAGTGAAAAGTATACATATTTAAATATACCTTAAGGTACAAACTTGTAAGAGTGTATATATATATATATATATATGTATATACATTGCCATATTAGTATCTGTTTGACTATACATAATTAGTGCTTACTTGTGGTTATCAGAGTTCCAAAGAGGGGGCTAGTGAATCAGAAGGGTGGACACAGGGGATGTAAGTTGGCTGAGCTGGACACGTAAGCTGTATATCTAGGCATAAAATAATGGTAGTGAATATTGTTTAATTCAGTGGATAAGCCAGAAAAATACAAGATTGTGTGGAGGATGTATACAAACTAGGCTGATACTTGTATTTCTAAGCCAAAAAGGATATCGATCGACTTTCACCTAGATATACAGCTTACGTGTCCAGCTCAGCCAGCTTACATCCCCTGTGTCCACCCTTCTGATTCACTAGCCCCCTCTTTAGAGCTCTGATAACCACAAGTAAGCACGAATTATGTATAGCCAAACAGATACTAATATCGCAATGTATATACATATATATATATATATATACATATATACACACTCTTACAAGTTTGTATGTTAAGGTATATTTAAATATGTACACTTTTCACTTATAGTCTGCAAGAGAAAGGTCCAGAAGAAGCATATTTGTGAAACGTGTCGACCATCTACTTCTACTTTTGTGCATACAGCTTTGGTATCATGTATCATGTATCATTCTCTGGCATAATGTAGATTGCACTCATCTTGCAGAATCCAGTCAGGGTCTCCCTATATGGGTACCCATATGGTTTACCTACATTATTTTTATATATATTTGTATACCCTTGTATTTTAAATGATATAATAAATGCTATTTTTAATAAATCCTATTAGTCTCGTGTGTGCCCGCAAAGTCCGCTCTATTACATATGGGGATTTTCTCCATAATTGTTTGTACTCTTTCAGTAAAAAATATTGTTTTTTCTTTTATATCGGTGATCAGAAATGACGCAGAGGTGATCAAATACCACCACAAGAAAGCTCTATTTGTGGGAAAAAAAGGACTTCAATTTTGTTTGGGTACAGCGTCGCATTACTGCGCAATTGTCAGTTAAAGCGACGACGCAGTGCCGAAACGCAAAAAGTGCTCTGGTTAGGAAGAGGGTAAATCCTTCCGGGGCTGAAGTGGTTAAAAACACTCTATATAATGTAAAAAACGCAGACAAATGTCAAACGTGGCTAAACGAGGCTGTCGCTTTTAGCCACGTTTTTGAAGTTTTTCGTTTTTCCAGCTCATTTTTACTGCTCCTGGAAGCACAGGCTGTGTTTTTTTTCTACTGCTCCTAAACGCTTATGCCTCCAAATGCCTCTGACAGTTTGTGTGCATGGACACCTAGGCTAACATGGAGGGGCTTTTAGAGGCAGTTAAAAAAAAAAAAAAAACACCCCTAACAGCAGCTATAAAAACGTCCTGTGTGCGTGAGGCCTTAAAGAAAACTTTTTTGTTGGTTTGCCTACATCAATCTGATCGTTATCAATGTAAAAAAATTGCTGGAACGTGAAAGCGAAAATCGCGGGTGATGGCATCAGATGTAAAATGTGTAGAAATCTCTTATTCTCAGGAGGTACATCGATTGTTATTTTTCAGTCGTTGACTGGCGCGCTGTGCTGGCATACACATATCGTCATCACAAACATAGGCAGCGTGGCTGCTTCCTGCACACAGGCCTATGAGAAAGCAACACGCCTTCACTCCTAGCAGCCATAAATTATTACTCTGCTATCGCACAGACATTTCACTGATAACGGAGACAAGGACATTTGTGTTTGCAAGCACAAACCACGAGCACAGCAAATGTTTCCACCAAATTCAATACAACGAAATGTCTATTAGGAAGAAGGAAACTACAAAGACATCATTTGGAAAGTGTGATGTGTCTTATAGAAAAATCAGATGCAGAAGAACTGGAATGTAGCAAAATCGGGGACGAGTTAACCTGCTTTTGGATCTGTAATTCACTGCAGCCAAAATTCCCAGGAACACCTCACATGGTCAGTGGGAGTGTGCTTCCTGTAGCCTGTGTAGCTTCCTCTGTCTGCTTTATTTATAACCAATCAGGTTCTACAAAGCAAAGCAGCTTTAAATGTGATTGGTGGCTTTTTAATCAGACACTCTATGTGAGAGACACAAAATAGCCCGCATTGGGTGGGTTTGGGAATTCCTTTTCTTTAATCATGAGCAAGGGTTCCCAGATCACCAAATTAGCAACAATAGGCAGCAGAGCGGACAGAAACTACAGCAATGCCTGGATGAAAACCAGTAGTCTGTTTCTTCTTTATGCATCTCTAAGCTTCTTTTTCAGCTGGAGATTTACCTGGGCCCATTCACACTTTGGGGTTGATTTACTAAATGCAAATAGACTGTGCACTTTGCAAAGTGCAGTTGCGCCAGAGCTTGGTAAATGAGGTAAGGATTTTAGCAATTAGTTTCGTTCCAAATTCGTTTTTTGACGAAATCCGACAAATTTGTTCTTTCGGAAATATTGAAATTAATGAAAACCCGTTTAACAAATTATTCTGAAAATTCAAAATTGGCAAATCCGAACATTTGAAAATCCGAAAATTAAAAGAAAAGAAAAGCCGAAAATAAGAATTAAAATCCGAAAATTAAAATAAAAGAAAATCTTAAAATAAGAATTAAAATCTTCAAATTAAAAAAATGAAAATCCGAAAATAAGAACTAAAATCCGAAAATGAGAAATAATAACTAACTAATAGTAACTATTCATAACTATTGGGGCAGCACATTGGTGTAGTGGATAGCACTTTTGCCTAGCAGCAAAAGGGTCTCTGGTTTGAATCCCAATCACGGCACTACCTGCCTGGAGTTTGCATTTCTCCCTGTGCCTGCATGGGTTTCCTCTGGGTATTCCGGTTTCCTCCCACATTCCAAAGACATGCTAGTAGGTTAATTGGATCCTGTCTAAATTGGCCCTAATATGTGTATGAATGTGAGTTAGGGACCTTAGATTGTAAGCTCCTTGAGGGTAGGGACTGATGTGAATGTACAATGTATATGTAAAGTACTGCATAAATTGACAGCTCTATATAAGTACCTGAAATAAAAAAATAAACTATTAAATTATAGGTATTGGAATTTCCTTTCAAACTTGGCCGTTATTGAACGTAATAAATACAAATTTATTCGAAGTTACGAATCAGCCATAATAATGAATGCCACATCTGAACGAATGGAAAGTAACAAATTAATAATAATAAAAACTTTTTATTATTATTCATTTGTTACGTTCCATTCGTTTAGATGCAGCATTCGTTATTATGGATAATTCGTAACTTTGAATAAATTTGTATTTATTACGTTCAATAACGGCCAAGTTTGAAAGGAAATTCCAATACCTATAATTTAATAGTTAGTTATTATTAGTTAGTTATTTCCGAAATCTCAGATTTTTCCAAATTATCGAAATAACGAATACTGCATCTAAACGAATAGAACATAACGAATTCAAATTTTTCCGAAGTTACAAACTTATTAGAGATAACAAATTTTGATCGTAACGAATGATCCGAAAAACTAAAAAAAAAACAAAAGACGAGTGAAACGAAAACAAACAAATTTTTCGGCAGTGCACATGTCTAAAGGCTTCAATTTGCAAAGAGTACCCAATCACATGCAAGGAAAATGAAAAAAAAACTGCCTCTTTGCTTGCACATGATTGGATGATGGGAGTCAGCAGAGCTTCTGCTTATTTACTAAGCTCTGGAGCGACTGCTCTTGCAAAGTGCACACTGTGCTAAAACTGGTGCACCCAGAATCTAGTGCAGCTCTGCATAGTAACCAATCAGCTTCTAGGTTTTATTGTCAAAGCTTAACTGAACAAGCTGAAACTAGAAGCTGATTGGTTACTATGCAGAGCTGCACTAGATTCTGTGTACACCAGTTTTAGTAATGATATTTCATAATTTTGTTAATTGCAATTGGTGCAGCTCTGAACACACTTTTTACACTAAGGGTAAGTTCACACCAGATGCAGTCCAGTGCATTTTTTTTCTACATGAAAGGCGCATGGACAGTAGATTATGCGGGTTCCAATGGCATAGTTCACACCAATGCAGTCAGCTCCAGTGTGTTCCAGTGCGGGAAAAAAAGCATTTTCTCATTTTTTTCTGCACAAAACTGTACTGGAATTCAGCAAAATGCATTAAAAACGCACTGGAACGCTTCGAAAACACATAAAAAATGTTCAAGCGGTAAAGCATCCGGAGTGATTTTCTTTTTTGCGGTGAGAACTGTAAGCAAAAACACATCCGTAACACATCCAGAGTGCGTTTTTGTGGTGTGAACTGGCCCTAAGCACTGAATTTTTTTTTAATACACTATATTACCAAAAGTATTGGGACACCTACCTTTACACGCATATGAACTTTAATGGCATCCCAGTCTTAGTCCGTAGGGTTCAATATTGAGTTGGTCCACCCTTTACAGCTATAACAGCTTCAACTCTTCTGGGAAGGCTGTCCACAAGGTTTAGGAGTGTCTATGGGAATGTTTGACCAATCTTCCAGAAGAGCATTTGTGAGACCAGGCACTGATGTTGGATGAGAAGGCCTGGGTCTCAGTCTCCGCTCGGGTTGAGGTCAGGATTCTGTGCAGGCCAGTCAAGTTCCTCCACTCCAAACTCACTCATCCATGTCTTTATGGACCTTGCTTTGTGCACTGGTGCACAGTCATGTTGGAACAGGAAGGGGCCGTCCCCAAACTGTTCCCATGAAATTGTCCAAAATGTCTTGTTATGCTGATGCCTTAAGAGTTCCCTTCACTGGAACTAAGGGGTCAAGCCCAACCCTTGAAAAACAACCCCACGCCATAATCCCCCTTTCACCAAATGATTTGGACCAGTGCACAAAGCAAGGTCCATGAAGACATGGATGAGCGAGTTTGGGGTGGAGGTGCATGACTGGCCTGCACAGAGTCCTGACCTCAACCCGATAGAACACCTTTGGGATGAATTAGAGCGGAGAGTATGAGCCAGGCCTTCTCGTCCAACATCAGTGCCTGACCTCACAAATGCACTGCTGGAAGAATGGTCAAACATTCCCATAGACACACTCCTAAACCATGTGGACAGCCTTCCCACAAGAGTTGAAGCTGTTATAGCTGCAAAGGGTGGGCCAACTCAATATTGAACCCTACAGACTAAGACTGGGATGCCATTAAAGTTCATGTGCATGTAAAGGCAGGTGTCCCATACTTTTGATAATATAGTGTACAGTTTAATATACAGACACTTACCAGCCCAGGGATCCAGAGCTGTCATCACCCAGGCAAGTTCTTCTCCAGTCTTTTGGTTTCCTGGCAGCGTCTTCTGTGACTTCCTGGTGTTTCACTGCCAGCGTCCCGCTACATACGTGTGATTCACGCTGTGCTCTTTCAATGGTCCCGCAGTCTCCTGGGACATGTGACTTATTCCAGGAGGTTGCAGGCATGGAGGGGGGCTGAACTGTCAGAAATAGGTACCCACTCCAAAAAAAAAAAAAAACAGTTTGCAATGCTGAGAGAGGAGGGGGGGGGGGGAGCAGAAGTTCTGCTTTAAGTGTGCAATGTTGAACTATAGAAATGTGCAGTTCGTTTCGTCCGGAATCCAAATTCTGACAAATTTTTCAGTATTCGGAAATTTGGATGTATCTGAATTTCCAAATTACAATAGCAACTAATTTAAATGAATCAGAAATAACAAATCAGATTCTAATAATTTTTAATCGAATTTGAATTGTTTTCAAATTGAATTCTAATTTTAATTTCAGAAGAGAATAATATAGAATAGAAAATAAAGGAATAGAATATAACAGAGTAAAACAGAACAGAATGCAAAATAAAAGAATAGAAAGAATAGAAAATAAATGGATAGAATAGAAAATAAAGGAATAGAATAGAAAATAAAGAAGCAGAGTAAAACAGAACAAAATAGAATAGAAATTAAAATAACAGAATGAAATAGAATAGAAAATAAAGGAACGGAATCGAATAAAAAGAAGAATATAACCATATTCTAAAATTCAAATAGTATAAATTTGAATTCAAATGGAATAGAATCGAAAAAAACAATACAATAGAATAGAATAAAATAAAATATAACCCTCTTCTGAAATTCGAATTTCAAATAGAATAAATTTGCATTTGAATGGAATAGAAAAGAATACATTTAAATGGGGGAAAAAATAGAATAGAATAGAAAAAAACAATAGAATAGAATAAAATAGAAAGAATATAACCATCTTCTGGAATTTGAATCTTGAATAGAATTTGAATTTGAAATGAATAAATTTGCTTATTTATATTGACATGTTTTGTTAAAAGGGATAGCGGAACACCCTTTTTATCCTACATATTCATTTCAGTGGTCTGCCCTACAGAAGACAATCGCACAAAGGTGTGGGCACCTTTTTTTTTTTTTTTTTAAAGCGGAGTTCCATCCACATTTTTCACTCCTCCCCATGCAGCAATCCTTAAAATGAATTGGCAATTTATTTATTTTTTTCTGTTCACTTACCTGATTTATGCCTATATCTAATTTCACTTCCTCCTTTAGGGGCCGCGGTGCCATATGTCATTGCCAGCTTTGCATTGGCTCCTGGGAGATCTTGGTCAGCTTAGCATGGCACTGCTCCCTTCACATTTAACATTGGTGTCTATGGAAAATCTTTGTCAGCTTGACATGGCACTGCCCCTGTTACATTTAGCATTGGCATCTATGGAAAATATTGGCAAGCTTGACATAACACAGCTCCTGTAACATTCAACATTGGTGTATATGGAAAATCTTGGTCAGCTTGACATGGCACTGCTCCCGTAACATTTAACATTGGCGCCTATGAAAAATCTTGGCCAGCTTGACATGGCACTGCTCCAGTAACATTTCAATTGGTGTCTATAGAAAATCTTTTGAACACCCATGCGATCTGATTCCGGTGTGGCAAAAAAAAGATGCTTGCACCATTTTTGTGCAGTGCGGTGTGAACTGAGCCCATACAAAATTAATGTGCTCAAATCACACTGTAAAGAACCGCATGATTTCAGCCTGGGTTCACTAGTGCGTGTGGGACACAGGAATAGCACGGCATTCCTGGGCACATCACATGCAATGTCTTTGCGGTGCGATTTGAGTCATCCATTTTGTATGGCTCAAATCGCTTCTGCACCAAAATGGTGTAGGACTCTTTTTTTCCCATCACCCATCACACCCATGCGATGCGATTCTGGCAATCGCATAGCATTTTGAGATCTATTTTGGAGTGTTGTTAATCTAACCCGCAGCAGATTGCATGATCACCGCATGATTGCAATGCAGTGCGATGCGGAGAATCGCCGCAAATCTTGTGCATTTCCCACATCGCATCAGTGTGAACCGAGCCTTACCCCCCCCCCCCCATAGGAACCGCACTACATGCCTGTTCAATTCACATGGGAATCAGTGCAGTGCGATTTGAGCGCATTCATTTTGAATGGGCTCAAATCGTACTGCATCGCACCAAAGAAGTGCATGCACCTTTTTTAAGCTGGATCAGATGTAGACAGGCAGGGTGATCGTTGCAGCAGGGGGGCAATTACCGCAACAAATCCCCTGTATGTCTCTCTCTGCAGCAGCTGAGATCTGGCTTCTTCTCCTCTCCCTCCCATTGGCTTTTAGCTGCTGCAGAGAGAGCCATACAAGGGATTGGTTTCAGTAACTGCCCCCCAGCCACACTGATTACCCTCCCTGTGCACCATATGTTTCCCCCTGCTTCCCAGGCCCCCTCTCCCCACCCCCACCCCAGTGATGCTGGCTTTCCTCCTCTCCTTCTTGCCAGAAGCACACAATAGGATCCTTCAAGATTGAGAGTGGGGGAAGGGTCCGGTATATATGTCATATTTACCAGCCACTTCCTTTCCTGAATGAACACAATGAGTGATCAGTACTGATCACTCACTGTGTTCATTCATAACTAAAGCATTGGCTGCATGGGGCCACATGTCAGGTTGTCTGCATGGGGCCCCATAGTTTCTAACAGCAGCCCTGGTTCGGGGTGTTGGGGTGTCCAGGATATGTTGGGGAAAGAAATGAAAGTAGAACTAAAGGCAAAACTATATTTTTTCATTTTGAATAGGGTAATTAAGGGTTATAACCCCTGTCAGGTTTTTTGCCATCTGTGTCCCTTTGGGGAGATTCCCCTTCATTTCCTGTCCCATAGCTGTACCAATAAACAGCCCCAAAATGAGAGACTCCCTGTCACCAGGACTAATGTCCCCATTGGAAGGTTTCCCCTCTATTGCTGTTTTGGTGACAACCCATAATTTGGGATTTTCTTTCACTCTCAGGGCCGTTCACTCCACATGCAGTCCAGTGCGTTTTTTTTTCTGCATCAACAACGCATGGAAAGAAGGTGTTATGGTTTGCAATGGCATAGTTCACACCAGTGCAGTCAGTTCCAGGGCTTTCCAGTTCCAGGAAAAAAGTAGAACATGCTGCATTTTCCTGCACTGGACTGTACTGGAACGCAGTAAAATGCATCAAAAACGCATTGCCTGGACCCTAGTATAGTGAAAAAAAAGCACCTGGAATGCATTCAGAAATGCATCAAAATGCACCAAAAAGCGCTAAAAACGTGCATGCAGAAATGTATCCTGAAGTGCGTTTTTATGGTGTGAACCAGCCCTCAGGGATAACAGTAAACAAGCCACCTAGAGAGGGGGAATCTCCCTAACAGGGACACAGACATCAGGGGTTCTAATCCCTCTCCGCTCTATCCAAAAATGAGCCCTGGTTCACAATAGTGTGGCTTTGAAATCGTGTTACTTTGATCAAAAGCCGCCGGTCAGTGCAATTTTGATGTGCCATTTCATTGCGGCTTGCGAGTGCATTTAGCAGAAGTCAATGCAAGTCGCAATGAAATTGCAAAAAAAGTAGTGTAGGAACCTTTTTCAAAGCTGCTGCGACTTGATACGCAAAGATTTGAACCAAAAAGGTTTTAGCCCTGGTTCACACTGTTCAACACTGGTTGACAGTTCAAAATCGCATGACATGATCAATTTCAAAGCCTCACTGGTGTAATGCAGGGCTTACTCTAAGAACCTGGCTTCGTTTATGAATCACTACAAAATGCTGGGACTGGGCGGGCAGGGGGTAGCCAGGGACTGCCAAGTCAATGGGGATTGTAGTTCCTCAGAAACGTAAAGTGTTCCTAAACCCAGGACCCTGCATTCACTATATCTGATCTCCCACAGTACACAGAACATGGAAAGGCAATTATTTTAGTAAATATAAACTGCTAAATACCTTTTCTCATTAGCAGTATATAGCAGTCTTGTGACTTAAAGCTTGTAGGAGGAGTTTTCATTCTCCTCTGACTGTCCTATGAGGCTGCAGGACCCCTGACCCTCTGCTGATTGGCTCTGTGCTGATCACATGCACCCTCCCAATAAAAAACAAAAACAAACTCTAGCAATACACACTAAACTGAGCATGTGCAGAGTTCCCCAAAGGCTCTGTTCTATCAGGAGATGGGTTGGGGACTGTGGAAGAAGGGGAGGATCAGAGGAGACAGGATCAAGCAGCCTTTTTACACAATGCGGAGGATTACCCCTTAGGTTCCACAGTGAGTATAAAAAGCATGCTTTACTGCATATACGATTCCCCATTAGGAGGCGTAACACATTTTTCCGACGAACTAGGACAGAGGAGACTAGGAGGGGAAGAAGGTGTCAGGGGTTGGGTAGAGGACTATCTTGTCTCGGAAACCCCTTGAGACGTGTACGAGTCAAATCACACATAACGATCTCAAACAAAAACAAAAAATAACCCTCCCACGTACACTAGTCGTGTCTCGGTTAGTCGTCTCCCAGTCCCCAGGACGTCGGAGTATCCTGTCAGTCTCCTCTTACTTTTGAGGAGGATGTTCGAAATTCAGTGTTCTGACGATATATGACGATTACTCTTTTCCATAAATCGTCAAA
>BLSH010198710.1:452484-473492 GCA_018402905.1 Glandirana rugosa
GACCACCGTAGAGTACCGGAGGGAGGGAAATACCTGGAACACCAAATGATTTGGACCAGTGCACAAAGCAAGGTCCATAAAGGGAGGGAGGCCATGAGATGCCACCAGTGCTCTCAACCATGATGTCGCTCCGGTGCTCCTAGATCATAGAGGTGGGGAAAGGCGATATGGTCTCTCCTCACACAAACCATCAGATTGTTTCCCAGGCTCGCTGGTAAGAACGGTAAGCCAGAGAAACACCAGCGGGGCTAGGGGGCTGGGGGTGGTTGGGGACAACCCCTTCCACTACTTCTAAAAGCAATCAAGGGGCTTTCATGAATAAGAGAATTGCCAGTTGAAAAAAATACTGGGGGTTATGGCTGATAGCTTCAGCCATAACCCTTGTAAACCACTTCAAAGCCATAGATATGTATTGGGGTCTTTAAGTGGTAGTAAAGATGTCGTGAGAGCACAAGAAGATACAGTATGTGTATTGCTCAAAGTAAGTAGTTGGTGTTGGTCCAGCTCCCTGCACTCCGGCAAATCAGCCAGAAAAGAGAATGAATCACCATACTCCAGGCTGCAGGAACTCTTCTTGTTTATTGAACGGTAGCAAGGGTCATCTCCGACAAGTTTTGTGCTGAAAATGGCTTTTTCAAAGAATCATGAGAGCAATGCAGAGTCTTTGACTGCTGACCTCTGATCTTATCTCGATGTTTTCACCAATTCTACGTCACTAGAATGGCTATCCTGACCTCTCTCTATTTTGTTTCCCACGTGTTGTTCACGTACTCACTTTTTTCAGGGATCGTTTCATAGATATGTGAGTTTTCCTCTTACTATTAAGGCTACTTTCACTCTGGAGCGGGACCCGCGGTCGCGGTAAAACCCTGCTAGTTTTAGCGGAGTTTTACCAGCGATAGGGCTCTGCTACGCGGGCGGGAGCGCCGCACTTTTAATCCCCCACAAGGGGTTAAAAGTGCCAGCGCTACCGAGGCGGTGTGCAGCCGCTTCGGCAGCGCTTGCCATTAATTTCAATGGCAGGTGGTAGAGGAGCGTTATATACACCGCTCCCCTCACCGCCCCAAAGATGCTGCTTGCAGGACTTTTTGTAACGTCCTGCTAGCGCACCGCCCCAGTGTGAAAGCACTCAGGGCTTTCACGTTGGGGTGGATTGGGGGGGACTTTTGAGGCGCTTTACAGATGCTATTTTTAGCTAAATAGCGTCTGTAAAACGCTTCAGTGTGAAAGCAGCCTAAGTGTTTTCTGCCGAAAAAAAAATCTTAACTACTTCTGGGCCACCCGTCTGCACTGCACTGCGGACAGGTGGACCATACAGGCAAAGCGCCGAATTGGTACAGCGCTGCCTGTATCCGGGTTTAGGGCACCGACTCCTGCTGTGATTGTACACAGCAGGAGTCTGTCAGCAGGCCCTGGCCAATAATTCTTGGCCGAGACCTGCTGATTGGCTGTGTCCAATCACAGCCCAGAGCCCTGTGCTGACAGTCAACACAGGTCTCTGCACAGAGGGAAAAATCTCTCTGTTTCTTTTCCCTGTAAAGCAGGGATAAGTAACAAAGAGATCTTTAGTTTAAAGCAGCGCATATTACACAAATTAGCACACATTTAATCCCTTGATTACCCAAGATGTTAACCCATTCCCAGTGTCATTAGTACAGTGACAGTGTACACCGATCGGCCATAACATTATGACAACTGACAGGTAAAGGGAATATCTCGTTACAATGGCATCTGAAAATTGGTAGGATATACTGTATTAGGCAGCAAGTGAACATGTTGTCCATGAAGTTGATGTGGCGAAAGCAGAAAAAAATGGGCATTGCAGTTTGTTGTGTATGGGGCTGTAAACCCCATGGTGACCCGTGTCCACAGCCAAAAGCTTCTACAATGGTCACATGAACATCAGAACTGGACTATGGAGCAATGGAAGAAAGTGGCCTGGTCTGATGGATCACCATTTCTTTTACATCATGCGGATGGCCAGGTTTGTGTGCGTCACTTACCTGGGGAAGAGATGGTACCAGGATGCAGTATAAGAAGGCAAGTTGGCAGAGGCAGTGTAATGCTTTGAGTAATGTTCTGCTGGGAAACCTTGGGTCCCGCCATTCATGTTACTTTGGTGTCCAATAAGTCAGGGCTGTTTTAGTAAAAGGGAGCCATACTCAATATTAGGTGGGTGGTCATGGTCAATGTTATGAATGATCAGTGTATATTATCACTGATCACTGTATTAGTGTCACTGGTGATGTCAGTGTCAGTTAGTCTGCCCCCCCCAGTGTCAGAGTGTCAGTTAGTGTCAGATTGTCCGCTGCACTATAATAGTCCCATTATAAGCCTAGAAGCCTGATTGCAGCAGGGATGGACACTGTGCCTCCCACACGCCCCTAAACATTAGGATTTGACCTACACTATATTACCAAAAGTATTGGGATGCCTGCCTTTACACACACATGTACTTTAATGGCATCCCAGTCTTAAGCTGGATACACACTATACAATTTTCTGTCAATTTTTTCCTTCAGATTTACCAAAACCATATAATATCAGGTCAAACCTTAAGGGTTTCAGTTTGTATGCAATCAGGCAGACCCTTGCACTACATAATTTTGGTAAATCTAAAGGAAATCTGACAACAAAAGTTGTATAGTGTGTATGGGGTCTATATCCGTAGGGTTCAATATTGAGTTGGCCCACCCTTTGCACCTATAACAGCTTCAACTCTTCTGGGAAGGCTGTCCACAAGGTTTAGGAGTGTCTATGGGAATGTTTGACCATTCTTCCAGAAGCACATTTGTGAGGTCAGGCACTGATGTTTGGACGAGAAGGCCTGGCTCACAGTCTCCACTCTATCTCACCCCAAAGGTGTTCTATTGGGTTGAGGTTAGGATTCTGTGCAGGCCAGTCAAGTTCCTCCACCCCAGACTCCTTCATCCATGTCTTTATAGACCTTGCTTTGTGCACTGGTCCAAATCATCTGATGGAGAGGGGATTATGGTGTGGGGTTGTTTTTCATGGGTTGGGCTTGGCCCCTTAGTTCCAGTGAAGGGAACTCTTAAAGTGTCAACATACCAAGATATTTTGGACAATTTCATGCTCCCAACTTTGTGGGAACAGTTTAGGGATAGCACCTTCTTGTTCCAATATGACTGCGCACCAGTGCACAACGCAAAGTCCATAAAGACATGAATGAGCGAGTTTGGGGTGGAGGAACTTGACTGGCCTGCGCAGAGTCCTGACCTCAACCCTAAAGAACACCTTTGGGGTGAATTAGAGCAGAGACTGCGAGCCAGGCCTTCTCGCCCAACATCAGTGCCTGACTTCACAAATGTGCTTCTGGAAGAATGGTCAAGCATTCCCATAGACACTCCTAAACCTTGTGGACAGCCTTCCCAGAAGAGTAGAAGCTGTTATAGCTATAAAGTGTGGGCCAACTCAATATTGAACCCTATGGACTAAGACTGGGATGCCATTAAAGGTCTTGTGCGTGTAAAGGCAGGTGTCCCAATACTTTTGGTAATATAGTGTACATGGGCTAAATGCTCAGTGTGTATAAAGCCTTAAAGCAGAGCTAAAAATTACCTTCAACAGTCCCCATCCCTCGCTGGCATTGGCAACTTCTTCTGGTTGCCAGTCTTCAGTCACCTTGAATGACCGGGTGACGTCACTCCTGCTCAAGCACAGTAATCCCGGCACACAGGGACTATACCGGCCATGTGCTTGAGAACAGCGAGTGAGCAGGTAGGTATATTTTATTGCAGAAGAATGTCATAAAAACCATTGATACCATTTCTGTGTGTGACCTCTTCGTATATCATAATGAACGGCAACCCTAGGAGCTCTTCAGGTGCATAAGCAACCTCGTAATTTCAAGAAAAATATATACACTCCACCCAGGGATCCTATAGTCAACCCATCAGTCCTATTAGTCTGTGTACCCATCAGTCCTATTAGTCTGTGTACCCATCAGTCCTATCAGTCTGTGTACCCATTAATCTGTGTACCCATCAGTCCTATTAGTCTGTGTACCCATCAGTCCTATCAGTCTGTGTACCCATCAGTCCTATCAGTCTGTGTACTGATCAGTGCTATTAGTCTGTGTACCCATCAGTCCTATCAGTCTGTGTACCCATCAATCTGTGTACCCATCAGTCCTATCAGTCTGTGTACCCATCAGTCCTATCAGTCTTTGTACCCATCAGTCCTATCAGTCTGTGTACCCATCAGTCCTATCAGTCTGTGTACTCATCAGTCCTATCAGTCTGTGTACCCATCATTCCTATCAGTCTGTGTACTCATCAGTCCTATTAGTCTGTGTACCCATCAATCTGTGTACCCATCAGTCCTATCAGTCTGTGTACCCATCAGTCCTATCAGTCTGTGTACTGATCAGTGCTATTAGTCTGTGTACCCATCGGTCCTATCAGTCTGTGTACCCATTAGTCTGTGTACCCATCAGTCCTATCAGTCTGTGTACCCATCAGTCCTATCAGTCTGTGTACCCATATGTCCTATCAGTATGTGTACTCATCAGTCCTATTAGTCTGTGTACCCATCAGTCCTATCAGTCTGTGTACCCACCAATCTGTGTACCCATCAGTCCTATCAGTCTGTGTACCCATCAGTCCTATCAGTCTGTGTACCCATCAGTCTGTGTATCAGATCATCTCCTTACCCATCTAGGTAAAAGCATGTACTATATATATATAGTGGGTAAAATAATTATTCAATGCCCTGGAGATTTTGTAATGATGGTGAATAGAAGCCGGTGTTTCGACACAATCGGCGACATGATAAATCTTGTAACGGAAGTGACGTTCCATTACCGCCATCTTGCTACACCCTGCACTCGTCCGCAGTAAGGATAGAGTGAGAAGGCGGCAAATGCACATCTTTTTATACCCACTGGAGTTTATGATTTCACACTTATTTCTAACAGTAAACTGAACTTATATAGAGAAATAAAGTATTTTGAAATCCGTCTCACTGTTTTGATGGTTAAGCAGCGGTGTTCTGTTACATTAGCAAAGCTGTCAGATCGCCAGGCTTGGCGCTGCTTGTAAAATTCAACATCAACACAGTGTCACGTATTTCTAAATACTGTTTTCAGTATGTAAACCCTGTTGAGGCTAGGTTTCCACTAGTGCAACTTTTCCTGTGACTTGAGACTGCAAAGTCGCATGACAAGTTGTACCCCATGATTTCCAATGAGTACCGTTCATATATGTGTGACTTCAAGTTGTAGCGACTTCAAAGTAGTCCCTGCACTACTTGGGTCCGACTTTGATGCGACTTGATGTCCATAGACCTCAAGAATACACAGGCATTGCTTCAAATCACATCAAAATTGTGGCAAAATTCGTGGTAAAATCGCGCTAAAAAATTGCGGCAAAATCGCACAACCTTCAGGTCGCAATAGTGGAACCCTAGCCTGACTGTTAAAAATAAGTAAAATTAAAAACTCTGGTGGGTGTACAAAGATGTCCGCTTGCCGCCTTTTCATTGTATCCTCACTGCGGACGAGTGCGTGGTGTAGGAAGATGGCAGCGACGGAACGTCACTTCTGGTCCCCGATTGTGTCGCCACACCGGCATTATCCAGTATGTTTTTTGACTCTGTATCATGGAACTGAAAAGTCAATAAAAAAACCTGTTAACTTTTCAAATTGATACATGACAAAATTATCAGGATGTGTCAATAAAAAGATCACAACAAACAAAAATGTAACAAAGTTAATATTGTAAATAAAAAGATAGATAAACAAAATGTTCAAAACAAACAAGTAAAAAAGTAATTAGGCTGATGACACAAAGGCAGATTTTTGCTCCAAAGCTGTATGATTTCCATTGCGACTTTACATTGCACTCGTGATGCCACTTTGGATGGCTGCGACTTAGATGTTGCAGAAATGTTGTATTAATAACAAAATGCGACTTTCATGTGACTTTTTAGACTTTACATTGCAATCTATGGCATTCAAGTCACAGGAAAGTCGCATCAAAGTAGTGCAGGAACCTTTTCAAAGTTGCTGCAACTTTAAAGTGGCGCTCCAGCCCCCCCCCCCCCTCCAAAAAATAAGAGTCAGCAGCTACAAATACTGTAGCTGCTGACTTTTAATATTAGGACACTTACCTGTCCAGGGACCCCGCGATATCGGCACCCCAGCCGATTTTCCGATCGGCTCTAGAGTGCTACCGCCATTTGCGGTAAGGGAAACCTGCAGCCTTTCTAACTGGCCCGTCGGCGGAAAAAGGAGGAGGGGGGCCGAACTTTCGGCGGACCTCGCTGCAGCTAGGTCTCCCGGAAGTAGTGATGGGTACCTGTCAAGAGCAGGTACTCGCCCCCCCCCCCAAAGGTGCCAAATGTGGGGGGAGGAAGCAAACAAGCAGAGCTTCCACTTTTGAGTCGCATATGTTTGAAAGGCTTCCATTGAAATACATGGGCTGCGACTTGTCATGCAACTTTATGTGCCCAAACTCGCATGACAAGTCGCACAAATGTGATGTAGCCTAATAGCTGCAAATTGTTAATGCCAGCAATTAACAACGATTTTATCGTTAGAATCACTGCGGATTCGCAACAATATTGGGTTGTGCTCGGCTACAAATCGCTGTCCTTCAGCATAGTGATTGCTGCAACCTTTCATCACAATGGAATTGTCTCTAACAAAGTTGCATGCCCAAACTCTGATAAATGTCAATCACTGAGCGACAGAGTGACAGACGGATTTAAAAATGTCACTGTTAGCAATCCCATAAAAAATCTTAGTGACAAATTGCTGTAATAAAATCACTGTGAATAATAAAGACGATTAAACTGTCATCACTACTACAATGCAGCGCCTGGTGTGCGGTGCGATGCGGCATGATAACTGCAGTGCCAATCTGCCAATCACGACGCATCACATTGTTTACTTTTCTTTTTAACAAACTTTATTGAAATGTTACACAGTGATATTTCATAAAGTTCTGTTTGCCCACAAAAAAGCACAGCCTGCTGTAATTTTTCCAGCGCACACTATCGCAACGGTGGAAACTGGCTTTCTTGCAGTGGGATTGCGCTCGAATAGCTTCCCAGCGCATTTAGTGTAAATAAGCCCTTAGGGCCAGTTCACACCACATGCAGTCCAGTGCGTTTTTTTTTCTGCATCAAAAACGCATGGAAAGAGGGTTGTAGGGCTGGTGCCAACTCAACAATGCACTCTAGACCCATTCCAGATGCATTTCTGTGTGTGCGGTTTTGGCGCGTTCTGGTGCAGTTTTGATGCATTTTTCATGCATTTGCGGATGCATTACAGATGGGGGTTTTTTTCACTGTACTGGGGTCCGGTGTGTTTTTTATGCATTCCAGCACAGGAAAAATGCAGCATGTTCTCCTTTTTTATCTGATACTGGAAAGCCCTGGAGCTGACTGCACTGACATGAACTATGCCATTGGAACCCATAGAGCCTACTTTCCATGTGTTTTTTATGCATTCCAGCACAGGAAAAATGCAGCATGTTCTCCTTTTTTATCTGGTACTGGAAAGCCCTGGAGTTGACTGCACTGACGTGAAATATGCCATTAGAACCCATAGAGCCTACTTTCCATGTGTTTTTGATGCAGAAAAAAAACGCACTGGACTGCATGTGGGGTGACCTGGCCCATATGGTTTCCAATAGCATAGTTCACACCAGTGTGGTCAGTTCCAGGGCTTTCCAGTTTCAGAAAAAATGTAGAACATGCTGCAGCATTCCTCCACTGGACTGTAATGGATCGCGGTAAAACGCATCAAAAATGCACCGGATTGCATCAAAAACACACCTTCCTTTACAGCAAGGGAAGCAGCCATTAAAGCCTCTAATTGATGTGCCATGGTGCTGCACATGTGATCAGCTATTTGATGACTTGACAGAGAACACAAGCAACTGTGACAGCTAGCATGCTTTTAATGGAAGGGCTCATTCCCACTATGTTTATTTATTTCAGGTGCTTATATAGCACCATCAATTTATGCAGCACTTTGCATATACATTGTACATTCACATCAGTCCCTACCCTCAAGGAGCTAACAATCTAAGATCCCTAACTCACATTCATACAAGGGCCAATTAGCCTACCAGCAATGTCTTGTAGTGTGGGAGGAAACCGGAGTACCCGGAGGAAACCCACGCAGGCATAAGGAGAACATGCAAACTTCATGCAGGTAGTGTCGTGGTTGGGATTTGAACCAACAACCCCAGTGCTGCCGCTAAACCATTGTGCTGCCACTTGATAAACACAGGTCCCCCAAAAAGGGCACATAGGAAACAATTGCTGTGTGGCCCATTAACGCCGCAGCGCTGGTGAGATGCGCAGTACACAACAAATGTGACGCCTGCATTGTTCTGCAATGCACTGGATTGCACTACACGTCACTGCACAGCATCACAGCGTTAGTGTGTGACACATCGAATAAAGTTGGAAAAAATAACAGTCGGATGCGTTGTAAAGTGCAGGGCGCTGCTTCCTGTTGGAGTCGCCACTACATTAGCCCACGCGGTAACACTCCGCATTCTATATCCCATAGATTGTAGATGCCATAACCTATTAATGTACACTAATTGGCATTTTTTTTATTACCAAAGACATGCATCCGAATACATATTACCCTAAATTCATGAAGAAATTTGATTTGTTTTTTTTTTTGTTTTTTATTGGATATGTTTTATAGCATAAAGTAAAAAAATATTGTTTTATTTTTTTAATTAATGAAAAAAAGTATTTTTTTTTTATAGTGCAAAAAATAAAACAAAAACGCAGAGGTGATCAAATACCACCAAAGGAAAGCTCTATGTGTGATAAAAAAACAATATACATTTTGTTTGGGTACAGCGGTGCATGACCGCGCAATTACCAGTTAAAGCCAACCTTCAGTCATTTTTTTCAATTTCCTATCTATAAGTCGAGGTTCACACTTATGCGTTTTTGTTTTTTACCGTGTTTTGCAGTTTGCAGAAATGCACTACAGGTTTCCTATGGATGTAGTTCACATCTGTGCGTTTTGCGGCGTTATGTTTTTTTGAAAAGGGTCGGGGACTTTTTTCTCACTGCAGTTTGCGTTTTGCATGCAATAGACTTCAATGGAGCTGCACCAGCAATGCAAGTGTCGTTTTTTACCGCGATTTTGCTGCGGTTTGCATTTTTAAATCTGCCTAGCAACAAATTCCCCCTCCCCCCCAAAAAAACGCAAATCACAGCAAAAACGCGGGGAAAAAAATGGAAAAAAACGCAGAAAGCACAGCCGCATAGGTGTGAACCTTCTGCCCTTGTTGTTTTAACTTTGGATAGTAAAACATTTTTTTTCTGCCGGTAAATACCTTATGACATCATGCACAGCTCTCTCTCTCTCTTGTGAAAGTTTACCAGGAAGGGAGGGCGGATGAGTCATAAGAGGGCCAATGAGAGCTACAGAGCTGGAGGTGTGCCTCTGTGTAAATCTAGGAAGTGAACATGCAGATGCCCACAGTTAAAATGGCTGCAGCCAGACTCAGTGGAGGGAGATTTCTGCAGCATATTTGGCAAGTACAGAATCACAGTATATATATAAAATAATATACAAAGTGGTTGGAGGGAAGCTTCAGAATGGCAAAGATGTTCTTATTACAAATTATGTGAGCAGACTGCAGTTCCTCTTTAATGCTGAATAGCAATAAATGGCCTGGTCATGAAGGGGGTAAAACCTTCCGGAGGTCAAGTGGTTAATAAGAAGTCCCCGTGTTCATTTTTTGCCTCTAGTTACACTTTCAAGTAGAAATATACACAAAACATTTTTTTTTTTGCATTTTGGATAGAGTAATAGAGGGTCATAACCCCTGTCAGGTTTTTTTTTTACAATCTGTGTCCCATTGAGAAGATGTCACTTCCTCTCCCATAGCCAAAACAGGAAGTGAGAGCAAATTCCTCCAAAGTTGTCACCAGGTTCCCTGTTGGAAGATTTTCCTTGTATTCTTGTTCTGGTGAAAACCAAAATTTGGCATTTTATTTGACTTTTATGTGAAGCAGACATGTGTGGCTCGTTTTGTTCCGAATTAATATTTGGACACATTTTTCATTATTCGGAGATTCAGATATATCCGGATACCCCAATTACAAAATAAACAAATTTTACCGAATGCTCCGAAAAACGAAGCAAAATTTGGCCAAAATTCTAACTGAAATTCGAATAGAATTTTACATGGAACTCGAGTCGAATTCTAACTGCACACATATTGCTGAAATCACAGACTGTGTGTTCTTAGAGTACCATTTGGAAATAATGCTGTTTTAGTTAAGCCAAAGGTGATTTAAAGAGTCAACATTTTTTTATTTATTTCAGGTACTTCTATAGCGCTGTCAATTTACACAGCGCTTTACATACACATTGTACATTCACATCAGTCCCTACCCTCAAGGAGCTTACAATCTAAGGTCCCTATCTTACATTCATTCATACATTAGGGACAATTTAGACAGAATCTAATTTACCTACCAGCATGTCTTTGGAGTGTGGGAGGAAACCGGAGTACCCGGAGGAAACCGCAGGCACAGGGAGAACATGCAAACTCCAGGCAGGTAGTGTCATGGTTGGGATGCAAAGCGGCGACCCTTTTGTTGCCAGGTGAAAGTGTTACCCACTACACCACTGTGCCGCCCCATTTGATGACATTCTTTCTTTTGTTTGTTCACTTTGCCGCATTCGAATCAAAAAAAAAATCTAAAGTTTACAATTTTACCGATTGAAAATTTATGGATTTGAACGTTTTGAATCTAAAAAAATTGGTACATTCGAAGAAAATTCGAGAAAGGCATGAAACGAATCCCGAATACGAATTGAACGAAACCAAAGAACTAGATTAACGAATCGAAACAAAACAATTGTTTCTGCCATGCACATGTCCAATGTGAAGTGATAACTGTAAACAGCAAAAGGGGGACTTGATAAAGGGGCCGGGGGCCCTGAAACACGACGTGCCCATCCACTCCTTGCTCCCAGTGCTGGCGCTGAATGTGGAGAGTGGCTGTAGGCGCGGTCGTTCATTGCCCGTTCCAGCGTGTCTGGTTCCATGGTGTATCGGTTTTATTTCCATTAGCTGCTTCCCATCTGTTGCACAATATTTCCCTCTCCGTTCTTCTACACATCAGTGTGGATTTGTTGTATTAATAAATGTTACAAAGTTGGCACTATCCTGGCTCTGGCAATTGTGTTCCTCCTGCCCAGATCCAATCAGATTCTCTCCACCTCCATTCCTAGCTTCCATCCCACAGCCCACCTCTGCCCAGTGGACATCCCTAAGAGCAAAGTACTGTGAGCCATAAACCCTCATTCACACCCCTGCGATTTGACAGGCACCTTATTGTCACCGATGGAACTGCTCAAATCAGTGCAACACCAACTTTGCAACGCCGATTTGAAAAAAAAAAAACGTTCCTACTACTTTTTGCGATTTCAGTTGCGACTTGCATAGACATCTGTGCATGAAGTTGCACAGTTGTCATCCAAGTCGCACGATTTCAAAGGTGGAAGCGGGGGCTAAGATTTTTTGGTTTTATTTTTTTGTCTCTACAGCAGATCACCTATGTCCTTTTAGCTACCACTTCACTATTATAACTCTGGACTCCTATCACAATAAGATTTGCGGCTTTGAGAGTTCAAAGTCGCATGACAAGTCGCACCCCATTTACTACAATGGAACTGTCTAATCTGTGCGACTCAAGTCGCAGCGACTTAGAAAAAGGTTCCTGCACTACTTTGGGGCGACTTCATCAGCACATGCATTTTTGGTGCGTTTCTAATGCGTTACTATTGAAATCTATAGAAACAAAAAGGCAACTTGCTGTGGGGGAAAAAAAAGTCCCTGACCCTTTCCAAAAAATGCACCAGTGGAAAACGCAGAGATGTGAACGTGACCCATAGGAAATCATGTTAACTGGACTGTAGTGTTTCTGCATTTTATTGGAACGCTATTTTTTATTTTTATTTTTTGCCTACAGCAGGTTGCGTTTTTGGTTCCATAGACTTCAACAGAAACACAGCAGAAACGCATCAAAAATGCGGGCACTGCATTTTTGATGCGTTTTTGCTGGTTTACCACGCATGACAACAGACAGCTCCCAAAAACACATTCAGGCTTGGCTCACACCAATGCAGGTTGCAGTTGATGCGTTTTCCTGGTGCATTTTGTGTTGTTTTTGAGACGTTTGTTATGTATTTTTGATGTGTTTTGCGTTTTTTGGCGGTGTCTGTTATCATGTGGGACAAACCCATCTATGGAACCAAAAATTCAACCTGCTGCGGGATAAAAAAATCCCGACCCAAAAACGCACCAGTGACAAACGCAGAGATGTGAACGTGACCCATGGGAAACGCACGGAGAAAGCGCATCAAACACAACCTGCATGGGTGTGAACTGGTAGAGGCAGAAAAAAACCCTGCAAAGCCCCGTTCAGGAGAGGAGCTTTTGAGCACAAAAAAATGAGGGCCAGTTCACACCATATGCAGTCCAGTGTGTTTTTTTTTTGCATCAAAAACGCATGGATAGTATATTATATGGTTTTCAATGGCATAGTTCACACCATATGCTGTCCAGTGCGTTTTTTGTGCATCAAAAACGCATGGATAGTAGGTTATATGGTTTTCAATGGCATAGTTCACACAGTGCGGTCAGTTCTAGAAAAAAAGTAGGACATGCTGCATTTTTTCTGCACTGGACTGTACTGGAACGCAGCAAAATGCATCATAAACGCACTGGAATGCACATGTCCATACCAAGGGCCAGTTCACACCATTGAAACGCAGTCCGGATGCATTCCAGTTGCTTTTATGCATGTGCGTTTTTTGATGTGTTCCAGTGCCTTTATGATGCTTTTTTGTGCGTTTTTGGTGCAGTCCAGTGCATTTTTTCCCCCTCTTTTTTTGCTAACCTTAAATAAGGACACGTGTGTTCCAGTGCATTTTAGGTGCGTTCCAGTGTGTTTTTTATGTGTTTTAGGGCCAATTCATACAGCATGCATCCAGTACGTTTTTTTCTTCATCAAAAACGCATGGAAATTGTTTATATGGTTTTCAAAGGCATAGCTCACCCTAGTGTGGTCAGTTCCAGAAAAAAAAGGAGCACATGCTGCATTTTTCCTGTACTGGAACGCGGTAAAATGCATCAAAAACGCACCAAGAATGCACCGGAGCACATGTCCTTATTTAAGGTTAAGATAAAAGAGGGGGGAAATGCACTGGACTGCAACAAAAATGCAACAAAAACGCACCAAAAACGCGCATGCAGAAAAGCATCTGGAACGCATCCGGACTGTGTTTCCATGGTGTAAACTGACCCTTACAGCAGTCCAGTGCAGAAAAAATGCAGCATGTTCTACTTTTTCCTGGAACTGCAAGCACTGGTGTGAACTAGGTCATTAGAAACTACATAACTTACTTTTCATGCGTTTTTGATGCAGAAGAAAAACGCACTGGACTGCATGTGGTGTGAACGGCCCTTAGGCTAGGTTTCCACTTGTGCGACTTGTCCTGTGACTTGCAAAGTTGCATGACAAGTCGTACCCCATGATTTCCAATGAGTACCGTTAATATCTGTGCGACTTCAAGTCACAGCGACTTCAAAATAGTCGCTGCTCTACTTTGGTTCGACTTTGATGCGATTTGAGGTCCATCCAAAGAGTACACAGGCATTGCATCAAAATCGCTCTAAAAATCACGGCAAAAAAATTCCGGCAAAATCGCACGACTTTCAGGTTGTGAAAAAGGCCTTAAGGTGGAAAAAAACGCACATTGCAGAAAAGCATCCGGACTGCATTTGTATGGTGTGAACCAGCCCTTAGTCTAGGTTCTCACCTATGCGGCTGCATTTTCTGCGTTCTTTTCCCACATTTGTACTGTGTTTTCCTCGCATTTTTTCCTGTGATCTGCGTTTTTTATTGGGGGGATTTGTTGCTAGGCAGATTTAAAAACGCAAATGGCGGCAAAATCGCAGTAAAAAACACAACACTTGCGTTTCTGGTGCAGCTCCATTGAAGTCTATAACATGCAAAACGCAAACGGCAGTGAGAAAAAAAAGTCCCCGACCCTTTCCAAAAAAAAAACGCAATGCTGCAAAGCGCACAGATGTGAACTACATCCATAGGAAGCCATGTTAAATGGACTGTAGTGCGTTTCTGCAAAACGCGGTAAAAAAACGCATAGTTGTGATCCTAGACCAAATGCGCATAAACATGCGTTTGCACAATGGGCCAGAATAAATGAGCATTCTTGGCCTATAGAATGCATTAAAACGCCGGACGCGTGCGATGGCGTAAACGCGAGTGAACATACTTGCAAAAGCGCAACTTTTTACTGCTGCTAAACGTGCGTAGGAGAAAAGGCGTCATAGAGAATACAGTGTGCGTTTATTAGGTTGATGATGTCATAATAACCGCCAACAGCAAAGGTGACTCTGCGTTGCGATCTTGCGTCACACGCCGTGGCGACTGCTGCTCCTTTCACTCGTCTGCATTTTTCCGTCCTAACTCTGTGTATAGAGGGAGGGAAGGAGGGTGTAGAGGAGTATATATAGGGAGGGTGTAGAGGAGTATATATAGGGAGGGGGGTATAAGGTTTCCTTTTTTCCTTCGCTGTCTCCACCCCCCCACCATAGAGCCTTGTAGGGTGGGCGGGGCCAGCCTATGTGTCACTCTCACCCTCACCCTGATTGGCCAATAGGCCCCTTTCCTGTGTTATGAGCTGAGTAGAGGGTGACACCATTCAGCTCTCTGTCCCCTTCTATTCCTCCTGCCAAACTTCAAGGACCTCTCCCCCCCCCCAAACAGAGGAGCACCCCTTCCCTGAGATGTGTAGGGTGAGTGCTGGGGTGAGATGGGGGGAGGGGCTGATCAGAAGGGGGGGGGGACACACTTGATGAAACTCCACGCTTCTCTTGCATCAGACAGACACTTGAGCTTGAAGTTCAGGGGCCCCTCCCCATGACATCTGGGAGGGGGAGGGGGGAGCTGATTGGAAGTGGGGTCCTTGGATCTATAGGGGGTGGGGGGTCGTTCGATATAAAGAGGCGACTCTTATTGTTCTGAGCACCATGTGGCCGCAGAGGCGTGCCAAGGGGGGGTCCCTGTCTACTGACATCCCTGCAGCATGCTTAGTACTCCCTGCACTACAAGTCCCAGCAGGACAGGGAACACAGCGATCGTTTGTGTGAATCCGTAACAGCTGGATCGGCCGATCTTGGAAATTTACATTCGTACTATATATATATATATATATATATATACCTATCGTATAATGTGACCACATGCGATTTTACTTTACTCTCCAATCCATGTGTACTTCGATCAAAGGGATAGAACCGGAAAACAATCGAATAGGCATATTTAAAAAAAAAAAAAAAAAAAAAGTAACCAATAAGAATGAGTTACTTGTAGCGCTGTGATTCCGCCATAAAACATGCACAGACCTTTATTTTCAAGCGCATTTTATTTTATTTTCTAGCGCATTTTATTTTCAGGTGTATTTTATTTTATTTTCAGGTGTATTTTATTTTATTTTCAGGTGTATTTTATTTTATTTTCAGGTGTATTTTATTTTATTTTATAGCGCATTTTATTTTATCCTCCTAGATTGTAAGCTCTGATTTCTCCTGTCTTGTATTGTAATTATACTGTCTGCCCTAATATTGTAAAGTGCTGCGCAAACTGTCGGCGCTATATAAATCCTGTATAATAATAATAATAATTATCAAGCACATTTTATTTTATTTTCAGGCGTATTTTATTTTATTTTCTAGCACATTTTATTTTCAGGCGTATTTTATTTTATTTTCTAGCACATTTTATTTTCAGGCGTATTTTAATTATTTTCTAGGGCATTTTATTTTCAGACATATTTTATTTTCAGGCATATTTTATTTTCAGACATATTTTATTTTATTTTCTAGCGCATTTTATTTTCAGGTGTATTTTATTTTATTATCAAGCACATTTTATTTTATTTTCGGTGTATTTTATTTTATTTTATAGCGCATTTTATTTTATAGCACATTTTATTTTCAGGCTTATTTTATTTTATAGCGCATTTTATTTTTTTTCAAGCACGTTTTATTTTATTTTCAGGTGTATTTTATTCTATACAGTATTTAGTGCGTTCAGCGCGGAGAAGGGTTCGCTTTTAAAATCGAATAGGCATGATCCTTTTCCAATCAATTTAAGTTAGATTCGATCAAACTGAGTTAATCAGACGAAGGTGGGAAATTCTAAATCATTTTGCTCATGAATTTTATTGAATTTCGATTGATCAGATTATAAGATTGTATGGGGAGAACAGAGATAAGATCGATATCATTATTGGCATGTCCATCAAATGGGTTGTTAATCTTAGATCAATTTTTTTCCTATCTGGAGAGATTATCAGAAAAAAGAAATTGATCATTTATTGTATGGTCACAAGTAGGCTAGGAATCTAACGCTAGGGGAACGTTCGTTCAATTCTCTGGTGGTTGGTGGGGCCAGATGAACTTTCATTTTTGACTGCAATATTGAGGAACAAGATGGGATTTTTTTTCTATCAGGGGAAATCAATTGGAAAAGAAATTGATCATTTATTGGAATGTCTGTGGCCACCAATAAACTAGCAATCTAACGCAAAGGGAACATTCGTTCAATTCTCTGGTGGTTGGTGAGGACAGATCGATGTTCCTTTTTTTTTTGACTGCAGTAACAAGAGAATTCAACGGAACGAGATGGAAATGTTTTTCCTATTGGGGGAGATCAATTGGAAAATAAATTGATTGTTTATTTAAACGTATATGACAACCAATAGGCTAATAATTAAACGTAAAGGAAACGTTCGTTCAATTCTCTGGTGGTTTGTGGGGCCAGTTCGTTTTAGACTACAGTAACAAGAAAATCCAAAGGAACAAGATGAAAAATGTTTTCCTACCAGGAGATCTTGATTGGAAAATACATTTGATCATTTATTGAAGCGTGTGTGGCCACCATTAGACTAGCAATCTACCACGAAGGAACATTCGTTCGATTTCCTAATGGTTAACGGGGCCACATCGACATTCGTTTTTGACTGCAGTAATTCGGAGGAACATGATGGAAATCGAAAGACTGATTGGGATTGGAAAAGAAATTGATCATTTATTGAAGCGTGTGTGGCCTCCATTAGACTAGCAATCTAACACAAAGGGAGCCTTCGTCCGACTTTCTAATGGGTAGCGGGGACAGATCGGCATTCCTATTTGACAATAGTAACAAGAAAACGCAAAAGGAAAAACAGCAATCTACCACGAAGGAACATTCGTTTGATTTCCTAATGGTTAACGGGGCCACATTGACATTCGGTTTTGACTGCAGTACTTTGAAGGAACATGATGGAAAATGTTTCTTATCAGGAGAGATCGATTAGAAAATAAATTGATCATTTATTGAAGGGTGTGTGGCCACCATTAGCAATCTAACACAAAGGGAAAGTTCGTTCGATTTCCTAACGGTTAGTGGAGACAGATCGACATTCGTTTTTGACTGAAATAACGAGAAAGTTCTAAAGACCAAGATGGGAAATTTTTCTTGAATGAATAAACTTCCAGCTGTAAGGTTCCTTTCACACCAAGGCAGTGGAAAAAAGCCTGTGAAATCCTGTAAAACGCCATGATTTTAGTGTGTTTTTGCCGCGCTTTTGAAGCGCTAGCGCTATAAATAGCGCCGCTCTAATAGCGTTTTTTAAGCGCTTTTCAAGCATTTGTGTTTCAATCATGTGACCTTTCCACAGCCTCAGTACACATTTCATGCGCTTTTCAAGCGTTTTTCAAGCTCTTAACAATTACTTTCAATGGACATGGGCATTTTTGAAGCGCTATTTTGAGCGCACAAAACAAGCTGAAAAGATGCTGCTTGCAGGACTTTTAGCAACACCTAGCAAGTGCAACGCCTCGGTGTGAAAGCATCCATTGACCTGCATGGGGAGCGTTTTTGGTGCGCTTTTTATGTGCTAATTTTAGAGCAAAAACACCTTGGTGTGAAAGGGGTCTAAATGTGGTTTTAGTTCGGGAAATAGGACCGATTGTAATCCACTTCCCTGTGTGTGTCATATTAATCGATTGGGTAGTCCATCACAGATCGATTGTTCCTATTGGGAGAGATTGACCAGAAAAGAAAGGGATCATATATTGAAGTGTGTATGGCCACCATAATCGCAGGAATACACGATAAGAATATTGGCTGAAAATTTCCATTCTGCGAACGATCAGCCGATGTTCTATCCGTTGATGCCCAGCAAGTAATACCCAATATCGTGAACGAAAAAGACCGATTGACAAAATGGAAAAGTTGTGTCGTATCGTTTGCGAATGAACGATATTCTATGCGTTGGTGTGAAGGTCGGCAGTAATAAATCTCAAGCATGAGCGGAATGTTTTTGACCACTGACCTCTCGCCGGTCACGCAATCGGCCGATTTTCTACCCGCGTATTCCTGTAACGTTTTTGACCACTGTTTCGTTGGTTGGCGGTCGAGCGATCGGCTGATTTTCTAACCGTGTATTCCTGCTATTAGGCCAGCAATCTAACACAAAGAAAACGTTTGTTTGATTCTCTAAAAATGGGGTGCGTGTTGTTTATTTTTAGTTTACAAATGTTTTATTGAAATATTCAGCCATATATAGGCATAGAGCGATAGACGGGTATAACTCTCTCAATGCGTTTTTTTTTTAATTGTAATAACGAGAAAATACGACAGAAGAAGTTGGAAAGTTTTTTTTTCTGGAACAAATGAAATTCCAGTTGTGAATGTGGTTTTAGTTTGGGGAAATGGTACAAATAGTAATGAAATGTCCAAATCCGCTCCTCTGTGTGCCATATCGATCGATTGGGTTGCTGACTATGGATCGATTATTCAGGAGAGAACGATGGGAAAAGAAATCGATCATTTTATTGAAGCATGTATGGCCGCCATGAGGTTAACAATCTCATAAAGGGGCTGATTAGTAAAGGAGTGGAAGCTGTTGACTTAGAAAGTGAATGTTGTTTAATATTAATAATAATATTGTTATTATACAGGATGTATATAGAATGTTCACTGAGTTTATAAATAAAGCTGTGCTCACTTCAAATACCCAATCGTATGCTAGGAAAATGAACACAAAAGATTGGATTTTTTTTTTTTTGTGCCATGATTGGCTGAACCAGGCAAAGGCGTCTTTATGCCACTTACCCAGTGAGGGCAGAGCGAGCGCTCTCTATGGCATGGAGCCGTCCTTTCTATACATTGCAGCTGGTTGGATTGATTGATTTGATTGGTCATTCATAGCTAAAGCTGGCCATACATTATACAATTTTCTTATTCGATTGCCTTTAGATTTACCAGCTATGTAGTATAAGACCTTGCCTGACTGCATACACATTGAACGTGTTCAGGTGTGACTTCCCATTGTATGGTTTTTGGTAAATCTAAAGGAAAATTGTATAATGAATGTCCAGCTGAAAAGATCTGGACGGGATCAGGAACCTGCAGAGCGTTCCATCGCTTTTCCTTTTATTTGACTAGCTAAAGCCTCGCACACACGCTTAGATTTTCGGACGATCGTTTGCCCGTTTTTTGTTGTATGCTTGTCTCATGTCAAAGTGAAGAGCGTACTAACGTTACGAAAATTCTGGTACGACCGAATTCAACGTGATGTAATGTGTTGAATAGCTTTGTATATATTTCTTTGTTTCTGAGCATGCGTAGTCGTGATCGCACAATTTTTTTCGTTCGAAAACCGTACTAATGATGCAAAAATCGGATGTTGCGTTGTCGTACGAAAAAAAATTCTAGTCTGCACATCCTGCTTTTGTCTGATGAAAAATCAAAAGCGGCTGTCTAAAGGAGCGTACTAACGGTCATCGAACGAGAATTCCTGATTCCTGTACAGAATTCGCATTGTGTGAACGGGGCTTAACAGTGGCCAAACACGCTTCATTTATTTAATCTGATCGATGGGTGATTCAATCAAAACAATCAAATCTGCAAACAATTGAACAGCCATAACTTCCTTGCTGATCGATTTTAAACTAGGCTGATTGGCCAGGGTGGAAAATTATCGATCATTTTCATCAAACTGCAACACTGAGATACTTTTGTTCATAAATACGATTGTATTTCAGATTATGAGATTGCGTGTTGGAAACACAGATACGATCGATAACTTGGTAAATTGTGATCATATCTTCGTTATCGATTGCAAACTGCTTCCCAATGTGCGATTTAACGATTGAATGGGCTGTTGACTATAAATTGGTTATTACCATTAGAAGAGATTAATAGGAAAATAAATTGATCATTTATGGAAGCCACCATAAAGCCGGCCATAGATGGTGTCTCAGGATTCAAACCATGGGCAGGCTGATTGTACCCCACTTGAACTGGGCACAACCAGCCTGTCAGGTTGTATATGTGATTATTGCCAGGGTCACTGATAAGGCAGTACAGCCAGCCCTCCTGTACTGGGCCCGGGCCCCATCAGTTCAAAAGAGGGGCTCAGGGATCTGCTGAGCAGGAGGACCGTCTGTACTGCCTTATTGCAGACACTGATCCTCTTCTGCCTCCCCCTGTAGTGCTGCCAGCTTCTCCTTTTCTTTCTCCCTCTGGTAGCACTGCAGGGGAATTGATTCTAGCACATGCGCCCCTTCCATCTGGGCCCCCCCGCTTGCCCCTTTCCCCCCGCTTCCAGCTTCCCTCCTCTCCTGCCAGCAGCTACTATGGGCACATGGGGGGGGGGGTCAGGATGGAGAATGGGGGAAGGGACCAGTAAATATGTAACTTACTGGCACCTTCCTTTTCTGAATGAACACAATGATCGATTGGTACCAATCACTCCTGTGTCCATTCATCACTGAAGCATAGTCCACTCTGTTCACTATGCTTCAGTTTGTGAATGATCAGCAGGCCTGACCTGTGCTGCTGAGGCTGTAAAGAAAGGGACTGATAAATCTATGACATCAGTCACATCCGGCCGGGGGGGGGGGGGGGGGGCA
>BLSH010198710.1:476945-490344 GCA_018402905.1 Glandirana rugosa
CCCCCCCCCCCCCCCCCCCAGCAAAAAAATAAAAAATCATCAGCTACACATACTGTACACATACTGTAGCTACTGACTCTTAATATTAGGACACTTACCTGTCCAGCGATGTTGACACCCCAGCCGATGTTTCCATTGGCTCTCGAGTGCTGTCGCCACCATTCGTGGTAAGGGAAACTGGCAGTGAAGCCTTTTGGCTTCACAACCGGTTCCCTACTGCGCATGCATGAAGCACGCTGCGCTTTCTGAATGGCCCGGCGGCGGAGGAAGGGGGGGGCTGAAGTTCCAAGTGGTCTCACTGTGGCGAGATTTCTCTAAAGTGGGGACGGGTACCTGTCAAAAACAGGTACCCGCTCCCCCCTGACAGGTGCCAAATGTGGCACTGGAGGGGGGGGAGGAAGCAGATAAGCGGAGCTTCCACTTTTGGGTGGAACTCCGCTTTAAGGTTCTATTCCTATATCCTCTCTGTTTCACTTCATATTCAAAAGTGTCTTCCTTTGTACAATTTCTAGAAGCTGATATGAACCAATGGAAATCCTAGAGGGATGGAGACTCTGGCATTGGCTGCAATGAGTATACAGTAGTAAATATGGAACCATCTGATTCCTTATCAGCGTTAAGGAAAGTCAAAGGGATCCAGCACTGTCCCCACTCGGACCAGTTCTTTGCCAGTCTTTGGGTCCCCTGTGCTGGCATGTTTACTTTGCAAAGCCGGTTCTGACTCTTTGCGTCTTTACAGCTGGCTTCTCTCTGCGCATGCTCGAGCCTTGCTGCACTTTGTGAATGGTCTCACAGCTTCATGGGACCTATGACGTGTCTCAGAAGGCTGCAGGCAAAGAGATGGGGCCGAACTTCCTCTTGGATTGGAAGTGTGAGCGGGTACCTATCTAAATGAGGTACCCCCACCCCCCCATCAAAAAAAATTTTTTTTTCAAAAGTGGGAGTGGAGGGGGGGGGGCATAAAAGAGGAGCTTTCCCTTTTGGGTAAAGTTCTGCTTTTAAGTTTAAAGATCATATGCTAAAGTGAATCAAAGATTGTCCATGTTGGTATTAAGGCTCCATTTACACGGGATGCTATTTCAACCTCCCCTGAACAATTTTTTTTGACAGCTAGAAGCTGGCGTCTAAAATGGCCATTTTGCCGCGGTTTGCATGCGGCGTTTAGTGGCATTTTGCCGCGTTCTCGTCTAGGAGCGTTTTTTAAAGAATTTTTTTTATTTTATTTATTTTTTTAAATGGCAACGCCTGTAAACGAACCGGTCCTAGGCGCTAATTACCGCGTTTAGGTGCGTTTAGAGGCTTTTACAAGCTGTTTGACATTTCAAATGCCTCTGAACTCACATCTGAACCTATTTTTTGTGTTCCAAAAAAAGCCTTTAAACTCCACTGCCTTGAAATGACCTTAAATGACCCTGTGTACATGGACTCCTAAGATAACATAGAGGAAAGTTCAGGGCAGCTGAAAAAAAACGCCCAAATGCCTCAAAAAGTCAGTTTACCAGCAGCAGTGTAAATGAGGCCTTAGGATCTCTACAAATGTATTCAATAAGGATTCGGAACCTGTCCAAAAGTAAAGAATATCTTCTACAAAATAACAGTCATGTCACAATTTGGGGTTGGAACAAGCAGAGGTTGGCAACGTGCAGGCAGAGAGGAGGGTCAACAAGCAGAATCTTGTTCAGACGTCCAGGCCGGTGCCGTCAGCAGCAGGGTAATCCAAGACCAGGTCAGGTGGAAGCCATGGTCATGGGTAACAAAGACTGAAAGACCAATACGCAATGAGCCAATGGAGAATCCAGGTTTAAATAACCCACTTGGCTCCCATGGTTCACTGATTTACTATTTTGACCAGTATGGCTCCCCTTTTCTATTGGGCTGGCACAATTTCTACCTATGGCACTGTTGATCATTGTTACCAATTCTGTCCATGTTGCATGGTACTTAATTTTTTATATTCCTATTTTTTTTTCTCTTTTTTGTTGCATCCCTACGTTGATTTGAGACATGTGTTAGATATAATATAATGTGAGACATTATTTTAAAAAAATACCCCACTTGGTGCCAGTATCCTTGGTGGATGTGCACGCGTGCCATGAAATGCGCAAAGTCATGGGTTCACTTAGACCAGAGGTCTCCAAACTTTCCTAACAAGGGGCCAGTTTACCATCCCTTAGACTTTCTGGGGGTTGGAATGCAGCCATTGGGAGTAGAAAATGCTTTGGAGTCAATGGGAGTATACAATGCTTTATTATTGGTATTAGTGAGAGGAATAGTGCCAATTGTTGGTATCAAGGGAAGGAATGGTGCCCTATCATTGGTGTTAGTGGGAGGAATGGTCCTTCATTGTTGGTGTCATTCAGAGGAATAGTCCCATGTATTAGGAGGAAATACAGTGGCAATCGTTGATATCAGGATAAGGAATGGTGCCCCATCATTGGTGTCAGTTGAAGAAACATTGTTGGTGTCCAAGGGCCAGATAAAATGAAGAAATGGGGCCACAGTTTGGAGACTGCTGACTTAGGCGCTTATGAACACGCGCATGATCCTGACAGCTTGCACAATGCCGCTGACAGTAAAGGCCCATACACACAGTACAACGGTTGTACAAAAATGGTCGTACAACCAGCTTGTTGTACTTTCATCCGACCGTTAGTACGCGTGATTACAACAGCCGTCGTACAACAGTTGTACAACTGAAGTTGGATGAGCAGACTAGAAAACTTTGGTTGTACAAGAAGCGGTTGTATGACTGTTGTATCGTGTGTACAGAGAAGTTGGTCCAACAACTTGTATGTGCAAAACACGCATGCTCAGAATTCAGGAACGCTCGGAAGTGTCCGTTTGTGTAAACCTACGTTCCTAATTCACAAATCACATGCACCTGAACATCCTCGTTATACGCTCATAACGCGCCACTACGACAGGCATGGTTGTACGATCGCTTAGTGCATGTCAGTATGCGAGACACAACAGGTAACATCCAACTTGGTCCAAAGTTGGACGTTTGGTTGTACAACCATTGCACCCGTGTGTACGAGGCTTTAGTGTCAACAAAAATACATTGTGATCTTTCCGTATAATTTTTCCTGGAGTTGTGCACACATATTTAATACTGAAGTGATCTTGATTTGTCTTTAGGTGTGCAGTGCTGGTTTGGACATCCAAGGCTGTTTACACAGTATTCCTTCAGTTACCTCTGAGAGTTCTTTGTCAATAAGGGAATGCATACTTACATTGATACCACTCTTGGAGCTTGGAATGTGCGCCTGGAATTTTCTGTTTGCTGGACTCTGTTTTTGAATAATTCTGATATCACAGGAATTAAAGTTCTCTGTACCCTTGATAAGACTCCCTATTTATGCTGTGGACTGATGCATAGGATTTTGTATCCAATCACCCATTGCTTTGATTTCTATGACCATATGTACAGTGATGTGCAAAAGTTTTAGGAAGGCATGAAAAAATGCTGTAAAGTAAGAATGCTTTCAAAAATATATATTTTAGTTGTTTTATTTTTTTTTCACAAAATCCTAAGTGAGCGAACAGAAGAAAAATCGAAATCAAACCGATATTTGGTGTGATTACCCTTTGGCTTCAAACCAGCATCAGTTCTTCTAGACACCCTTTCACACAGCTTTTGAAGGAACTTGGCAGGGAGGTTGTCCCAGACATCTTGGAGAACCAACCACAGATCTTCTGTGAATGCAGGCTGCCTCCATTCCTTCTGTCTCTTTATGTACTCCCAGACAGACTCCATGATGTTGAGGCCAAACCTGTGGGGGCCAAACTATGACTTCCACGACTCCTTGTTCTTCTTTACACTAAAGATAGTTCTTAATGACATTGGCTGTATGTTGGGGGTCATTGTTCTGATGGTATGGCATGATGGAAAAGTATCTGCCTGAATTTCTTGGCATTGAGGACACCATTGATTGGGCAATGTTTGATTGGGCAACGCTTGCTTCCCTTTGACATCCGAAGATGTCCAGCAGTGACCTCAGCACAGAACTGGTGCAAACCAGCGTGACCCAGGTACACCCATCTACCGTTCAGAGAATTCTGGCCAGTAGTGTTTTTTATTGAAGATTTGCGGCCAAAAAACATACGTCCGACGCAGAAACAAGGCTAAGCAACTCAACTATACACAAAAACATAAGATGGTTTTGGCCCCCACAAAGCCCTGATCTCAACATCATGGATTCTGTCTGGGATTACATGAATAGACAGAAGGATTTGAGGCAGCCCACATCCACAGAAGATCTGTGGTTGGTTCTCCAAGATGTTTGGAACAACCTACCTGCCGAGCTTCTTCAAAAACTGCGTGTAAGAGTACCTAGAATAATTGATGCTGGTTTGAAGGCAAAGGGCGGTCATACCAAATATTAATTTGATTTGAATTTCTCTTCTGTACATTTTACTTTTTTTTTTAACTTATTTTATTAATTCATAAACATACTATTAACCCTTATATTCCTGAAAGCTTTGTTTTTACAGCATCTTTGCACTTGCACAGTATTGTACATTGAAGGGTTGAATGCTTTGAATTGCCTTCTGATTGATAATTCGACAGCATTATATTAAAGAGCTCTACATGTATATTTAAGGTTATTGCAATCACTACGCTCACTGCAAGGGTGCTAATAAACCCATATATAAATAAATATAGATATATATTATACACAGTATCTCACAAAATTTACTCTGTTATACAAGCTGCACACTCACTACTTTACATTGTAGCAAAGTATCATTTCTTCAGTGTTGTCACATGAAAAGATAGAATAAAATATTTACAAAGATGTGAGGGGTGTACTCTCTTTTGTGAGATATTGTATGTATAGATTGCATGGGTTGTTACCGACATGTGATGAAAATGTCATGTCAATAGCACATTGAAATATATTTACCTATAAAAATGGTGACGTGTTCAATACTTATTTTACCCGTTGTGTATAAGGCAAGAATCCAGGAGATTTATTGAGAAGGATGGATTATAATCTGTTATAAGAACTGTGAACACGTGAAATTAGCTGCCGTTCTATTTATTAATGCTCCACACTCAGGAGCTGTATGGTGAAATATAACGGTGCTCACAAGCATGTAATGGGGGGGGGTTACCCCTTTAATGTGTAGTCCCCGTCAGACAAGGCGAGTATTCTTCCCCATTGCTATATGTGGCTGGGGAGGAACCTGGCTATGGTCTGGGATGGAAAGGAAGAGCCGTCACATAGAAGCAGTAAGGTTAGAGCGCTCCTCCCTGGGAAGGTGGGAGAGACGCTAGGCATGTGCAGAACGAAGAAATGTGTATCTGTTTGATTTGTCAATTAACTAATTTCATTTAGTTAAATTATTTTTTTTTTTAATTGTTTAAAGCGGTTGTCTCCCCTAGAAAAAAAAAAAAAACACCTGCAAGGCAAAGGCATGATGAGCTAGTATGCACAGCTCCATTTCATGCTGAATAAACTAAATTATTAATGTATCCTAAATAGAAAACTATCTTTAGCTCGATTTTTACTCCAAAAGCATTTTATTAAAATAAATTTGATAAAAAAAAAAATTGATTTAAATTTTAAAAAAAATTTATTTAAATTAAAAAAAAAAAAAAAAAGTTTTTTTTTTTTTTTATCATTGATTTCTATCCACCCTGTTTGTAACCAGCAGGACTTTCAAAAAACATTACGGAACAAATACTGGAAGTTATGTCATGTAGTCTGGGAGGAAGTCACCAAGTGTTTGGGACTATAATGTACAGTTTACCATGGAATACTTGTGAGATGCTCTATGGAACGTTTAGTAAAAGCCACTAGAGTGCCTCATTACAGACGCATGTATGTTGTGACAATGCTATGGGGAATGACGTGCCTCTTAGAGGTGAGGAACACTGCCAATGCCTGAGGGGAGCTTTACTGGGGTTGGCAACTGATGGTGGTCTGGAGACGGATGGCTCATCAGTGCAGTGGCCAGGCATGTTCACCAGGCACTCTCACAGCATACCTGGGTTATCACTCTATGGCCCCCTGAACAGGACTGGACCTGGAACTACCGCAGAAATTAAGGCCTTGAAAATGTACACTTTTTAATCCGAGTATAGTATCAAGTCAATTAAACTCCTGGGATAGTGATCTGGTCAGTTAAGTAGCAGAGGCGGTTGTTAATCATTTTCAGCTTCTTTGGTTTAAATGAAACTAACAACAGGTGCTCTAGATGGGCAACAATGAGACGACCTCCAAAAACAGGAATGGTTTTACAGGTGGAAGCCATTGACATTTTTTTTTTCCCTACTCCTCTTTTCTGACTGTTTTTGACTAGTTTTGCATTTGGCTAGGTTCTGGTAGCATGAGGTGATACCTGGACCCTATAGAGGTTGCACAGGCAGTCCAACTCCTCCAGGATGGCACATCACTATGTGCCTTTGCCAGAAGGTTTGCTGTGTCTCCCAGCACAGCCTCAGGAGAATGGAGGAGATTCCAGGAGACAAGCAGTTGCTCTAGGAGAGCTGGACAGGGCCGTAGAAGGTCCTTAACCCATCAGCCGGACCAGTATCTGCTCCTTTGTGCATGGAGGAACAGGATGAGCACTGCCAAAGCCCTACAAAATGACCTCCAGCAGGCCACTGGTGTGAAAATCTCTGACCAGGCAATCAGAAACAGACTTCATGAGGGTGGCCTAAGGGCCTGACGTCCTCTAGTGGGCCCTGTGCTCACTGCCTGGCACCGCGGAGCTCAATTGGACTTTACCATTGAACCCCAACATTGGCAGATTTACGACTCGCGCCCTGTGCTTTTCACAGATGAGAGCAGGTTCATCCTGAGCACATGTGACAGATGTGAAAGGGTCTGGAGAAGCCATGGAGAATGTTATGCTGCCTGTAATATCGTTCAGTATGACTGGTTTGGTGGTGGGTCAGTGATGGTCTAGGGAGGCATATCCATGGAGGGATGAACATACCTCTACAGGCTAGACAATGGCACCCAAACTGCCATTAGATATCAAGATGAAATCCTTGGACCCATTGTCAGACCCTACGCTGGTGCAGTGGGTCCTGGGTTCCTCCTGGTTTACGACAATGCCCGGCCTCATGTGGCGAGAGTATGCAGCCAGTTCCTGAAAGATGAAGGAATTAATACCATTGAATGGCCCCCACGCTCCCCTGACCTAAATCCAATAACACCTCAGGGACATTATGTGTCTGTCCATCCGACGCTGCCAGGTGGCGCCTCAGTTTGTTCAGGAGCTCAGTGATGCCCTGGTCCAGCTCTGGCAGGAAATACCCCAGGACACCATCCATCGTCTCATTAGGAGCATGCCCCGACATTGTCAGGCATGCATACAAGGACGTGGGGGCATACTAACTACTGAGGACCATTCTGAGTTTCTGCAATGAAATTTCAGCAAAATGGACTAGCCTGCTGCATCATTTATTCACTTTGGTTTTTGGGGTGTCTTTGGATTCAGCCCCCTGTAGGTTGATAATTTTCATTTCCATCAAATGATGTGGCATCCTTCCGTTCCTAACACATTACCCAGTCCATATCAGTATAGATATCCAGCATGATAATTTTTCCCCATTGAGATCTGATGTGTTTTCAAAGTGTTCCTTTAATATTTGTTGAGCAGTGTAGAAGATTAACCTTAAGCCTAGGAATTTCTAGAACGTGTTCAAGTGTATGGTGGAGTTTGAGTAATGGCCGTTCACCCCTGCAAAGCTGCAATCAAAGCACCTGGGCTGGGAACTGGCCTAACAACCTGGCCCCTGGGTGGCCTCTGTCTTTCAAGCAACTACAACCGTCCTCACTAAAGCCCCGTACACACGGGACGATGATCGCACGTACGACCGTGTTGAATCGTATGTTGCATAATGTAAATAGCATACTGACATGCACCCGACGGTCGTACATACAACTTGTGGCCGGCCGAACGTGATGACGCGAACGAGCATATAAAGAGGAAGTAGCATCACCCTTTGGGCTCCTTCTTCTAATTTCGTGTTAGTTGAAGTGGACTTGGCGCATGCGTGTTAAGCACAATACAACTTGTTGTACCCAACTGCTCTACACACGATACAACGATCGTATGCAAGCTTGTTGGTACGACCAAGTTTTGTAGTCTGCACATACAACTCCCATGTACGACCGTCGTATGTTCAACTGTTGAAAGCGCGCCCACAAACAATCGATTCCGCATGCAACGGTCGTGAGTACGACGTGTTGAATGCGATCGTCGTCCTGTGTACGAGGCATTAGTTGATAACCAGATCCATTGCATGGTGATTCATACTGGTGAACTCTGATTATATTTACCTTGACCTGCCACCTTTTAAGGTATTTGTAAGGACTTGTTTACACCATGTCCATTGAACTGCGTTCGTTATTGTAGGCTCAACACATGTGCCTTGTTGATAGATGACGTATGTTGTAAAAAATGCAGTATATCTACAATTTGCCCTCGAAGGAGGGTGCTACATACACAACAGAAAAAAGCATGTCATAGTAAATCAGCACAGCGCACCTATCATAATAAAAAAAAAAGGATGTTAGAACTTGGTGGCCTGTGCAGAAAAAAAAAACGCACGAAAAACCTCCATTCACTGCGCACTAAAATATGGTCCAATGCTGCAAAAAATGCATGTTTTCTGTGAATTCTTATGCTCAAACCGTAAGGTATACAGACTGGTTTTGGATATTGGAAGTTTTTTGTATCTAATACAGGGATTCTATGAAAGTGTGGCTGTATATTTTTAATGGTATATAATGCTTATAGGGTTTGTGTACTTTTAACTTAGACTTTTTATTATTATAAATCCTAAAGATTTTTCTTAATTTTTTTTTAATATTTCTTTTTATTTTCAATAAAATGTTATTACATTTTTTAACATATTAATAAGTAAACATTCAAAAGCTTTTGTAGTTCATATATAATCGCAAAAGTTTTATATTATGTATATAATGTAAAACATCAAAAGTTTATAAGAACAAATATATGCAGCCTATGATATTCAGTTGTTCCATACATGTATGCAAAAATGATGCTATAATTATCGACACACTCCGATAATAATATTATCCTTATACAGTAAAACCTCGGATTGCGAGTAAAGCCGTTAACGAGCGTTTCGCTATACAAGCAGTTTATTTTATTTTTCTGTAATTCTGACTGTTTGGCATAACGAGCAGGATTAAGCCTCTGTGCATGCAATACCGCCAGAGGTGAAGGGGCGCTGATGAGCCTTGGAGATGCTGGAAGTATTTGGAAATACCATGTGTAAACAGTTTCCAACAGTCTCCGAGCCTCACCAGCGCCACCACACCTCTGGCCACATATGGTATTGGATACACCAAGCGCCCCCGGACCTCTGGCCACATGCAGTGCTGTGGAACGAATTGACGAAGTTTCCATTGTTTCCTATGGGTAAACTTGCTTTGATATACGAGTGCTTTGGATTACAAGCATTCTCCTGGAACGGATTATGCTCATAATCCAAGGTTCCACTGTATTAACCACTTGTGGATTGACGGCGGCAAAGAGGTTCGATATAGCGAAACGCCGTCTCCTGTAAGATCGCCGATCGTGAGCCGAAGGCGCGCTCACACGCTCACTGTGTTCCGGGGGAGCCAGGGTGCGGGTAGGATGGACTCCATGTCCACCGGCTACCCACGATCGCTCCCCCCGCAGTGACAGAACGGAGGTCCGTGTATGTAAACACACAGATCTCCGTTGTGACGGGTGAAGGAATGTGATCGCAGGCTCCCTGTATATGGGAGCCACGATCACTCCCATCCCCCAGCCCCCTTACAGTTAAAACACACAAAGGGAACACAGTTAACCCCTTAGAGCGCCCCCCTAAGGTTAACCCCTTCCCTGCCAATGGCCTTTATACTGTAATCAGTTCATTTTCATAGCACTGATCGCTGTATAAATGCCAATGGTCCCAAAAAAATGTCAAAATGGTTCGACATGTCCGCTGCAATATCGCAGTCACGATACAAATTGCAGATCGCCACCATTACTAGTAAAAAATAACATTTTCAAAATAATCATTTTGTAAACTCGGCAACTTTTGCACAAACCAGTCAATAACTGCTGATTGCGTTGTTTTTTTTTTTTACCAAAAATATGAGGAAGAATATAAATCAGTGAACACCGATGGAAAAAAAATGGTTTTTTTTGGGGCTTTTTTTTGATATGTATTATAGCAAAATGTAATGTTTTTTTTTTTTTTGCAAAATTGTCGCTTTTTGTTTTTTGTTTATGGCGGTGATCAGAAATGACCCAGAGGGGATCAAATACCACCAAAAGAAAGCTCTATTTGTGGGGGAAAAAGGAAGCAAATTTTGTTTGAGTACAGCGTCGCACAACCGTGCAAATTGTCAGTTAAAGCGACGCAGTGCCGAAACGCAAAAAGTGCTCTGGTCCTAAAGCGGGAAATCCTTCCGGTCCTTAAGTGGTTAAAAAAACATTTTACAGTGGTGTTCCATTGGGGAGATTTCCTTTCACTTCCTGCAGTAAATTTGATTAAATTTGTCCAAAGGGAGGGGAGAACCCTGCCCCCCACCAAGAGAATTGTCACCGAAACAGATGTCCCCATTGGAAAATTGCTTCTGTTTTGGTGACAATTTGCAACATTTTGGATGTCCAAGTGGCAATGGTCACCAGAGGGGGATCTTTTCCACAGGCAGTAAAAACCTGGCAGGGGGTTTAACCCGTCCCTCGATCCAAGCCTAAAAAAAGTTTTGGCCTTGGCTACAGTTTAACTCTCCGACATACACCGACAAATCGAAAATAAAACGTATGCATGGAGTGACCGGATAGCACGGTTTCCAATGAAGACCTAATATTCCTGGCACAGCCGGCTCTATGCCTGAAAGCATGTGGAAGGGGAATGGAATATAAAGTAGCTGAGTAAATAGCAGAACAAACATAGAGACCAGACACTGTTCCTTCCTCTGCAATAATAATGGATTACATAAACATACAATGATTTTAACTGTTGCCGACCACACAGCAAGAGATAAGTCCTCCAACGGCCATAAGATAACACCAACCGGCCTTATTTATATCAGCGTCTAAAGGCGGAACCCTCCCCAAAAAAATCAGAATTTAAAAAATTCTCCCATACTCCCATTAAAGCGGTATTAAACCCAAACTAAAAATGGAATATATTGCAGCTTACCAATCATTAGATATGGTGGCTGCATTAGTTTTTCTTTCTTTTTTTTTTTTTTTAGGCTTTTTTCCCTCTGTTTTTACCTGTATTAGAGCGCCTCCATTCTGAAAAAAGGAGCAACAGAGATATCTTGTCACAGCAGCTTTGTCAGTCTCCAGGAGTTGGATGTACTAGCAGATTTAGATACACTGACAAACTTCAGCTCACACTTCTTAACCAGTTACAGCAGTTTTTATTTCCTTTTTGAATAAAGAATTTTGCATAAATAAAAGCTGAATGTTGTAGGCAGCCCTGTCAGTGGTGAATAGTTTGTCTCAGCCCCCTAATGGCTACATCGGTAGGACAGCTTGTTCTGTTGAAAAACAGACTTAGTGGCAGGATCCCCTGTGAAAATAAAGGAAGGATAGTCTAAAAAGGGAAATGAATGCAGCCGTCACATCTAAGAATTGGTAAGGTTCATGCTGGGTTCACACTGGAGAACGCAGCGGCTCATAGCAGGCGTCTGGTGCGTCCTCGTCCACCATTGCAGCCCAGATTTTTGGCTGAATTCGGACCTGAAACCGGCCAGAAGACGCACAGGAACCCTGTGCAATTCGCACCGGAGTTGCTGCGGAGATGTGTGAGCCGGCTCCCTAGAGAGCCCGCCACAATCTCCTGCTATGCGAATTGGATGCAGGGAAATCCACATCCAATTCACATAGGTGTGAACTCAGCCTCAATATAATAAATGCTTGCTTTTGGGTTTAATACTTATTTAATGTTAGTCAATTTTGGTAAGTTTCTGCTTGCATTCTAATATACATGATAAAACATATTCAAAAATAAATGCCCTTAAAATCACAACGCAAAATGACGTAAAACCTACCAAAAAGCGATTCAAGTTGCATTCTTTTTTTTATAACGCTGGAGTCTCAGGGGGCTTTGTTGCTGATGGTGCTAATGTTTGCCCACTTCATTTTTTTTCCTTGGCCAAATCCAGTCTATAAAATGTTTTCATCTGATAATAAATCTAGTAAAAAAATCTGCAAAAAACGGCTTACCAAATGATTATAGAAGAGTTTTTTAGACCCCTTTCACACTGAAGCGCTTTTCATGCGCTTTCACGCAAGAAAAAAAAAACCGTCTGAAAAGCTCACGAAAACCAATTTCCATTAAAATAAATTAATTCTTTCAGACTGGGGCAGTGCGCTGGCAAGGCGGTGAAAAAAATGCCTCTCTCCATTGAAATGAATGGAAAGCTCTTCAAAAGCGCCTGAAAAGCTCTTCAAAACCACTCCGTGTTTTACTGGCAGTTTAGAAGCGCCTCAGTGTGAAAGGGAGCCTAAAAGTAGCCATAGGCATGTGCCAGGGCACACCCTAATCACCCCCCTGCACCAGATAAGGCAGTGCAGCCGACCCTCCTGTACCAGTCCCAGGTCCTATCAGTTTTAAAGGGGGGCACTTGCTGAGCAGGAGGACCGGCTGTACTGCCTTATTGCCGACATCAATTCTCTTGTTTCTCTCCCTGCAGCGCTGCCAGCTTCTCCTCGTCTTCCTCCCTCCAGCTGCACTGCAGGGGAATCAGGGGAAGGGGCTGGTAAATGTAATTTACTGGTCCCTTCCTTTTCTGAATGAACACAGTTAGTGATTGGTACTGAACACTCCTGTGTCCATTCTTCATTGAAGTATAGTAAACTGTGTTTACTATTCAATGGGTACGCAACCTACATTTACGCTATATATATGCCTGAAGGATGGATATGAGTAAAACCACCACTTTCTCCTGATGGAGAGGAACAACGCATGATCTTGAAACGCGTTGGGTTGCACTCTGTTTCAATTACACAGCAGTGCAGTAAATAAGTGATTCTGCTATATGTACTGTTGCATTTTAATATCACTTTGTATATTGGGTTAAACGTACCCCATTTCACCCCTTGTCCCCCCTTTTTTTCCCTTTTTATTTTAACTGCAATTTTGTAATAAACTAGAAATTCTTTTATACCATTTTGTATTCTTGTTTGAGTGGAGTCTATGCCCTTTAAAGTCCCATCAGAGAAGAGAAAATGATGGTTGAGGCTGTCCCTTGGATATAGCCCCTCTTCCTTAGTTCCTCCTCCTCTGGTGGGCTGTTATTCCCCCCCCTCCCCTCCCTTTGCCCCCCCTCCTCCTAGCATCTCTTCTAGTATCTCCATCTTCCACTGCGTTCTAGTACGCAACAAGGAGAGGTAGTCCTCTTTCACCACCAAAATGAGT